>JAPDSC010045950.1:0-11635 GCA_026290005.1 Latrodectus geometricus
TCAGCTTCTATTCAGGAAACCAGTTTGAGACACAAGCTGCTGCTTTTCAATTAATGTTAAAAAATATTATATTTAGCAAATGTAACAAGGATTTATTAGTTAAAAAACTTTATTATAAACTATTTAAAAAAAAATTCATTTGTGAAATAGAAGATATTTTGAATAATATTGTGAACGAGAGAACTATTAGATTCTCCAGACGAATATAAATATCCTAAACAGGGTACCATGAATCAATAACATGGAGCCTATGTATGTATACTAGTTATTATAACTCACCTGTATATGCGTAAACTAGTTTTTATAGATGTCGAGGTATGTTACATTTCCAAGAGGTAATGCAGGGGCTGACTTTCGACTAGCATCTGGACATGACTGTTTATATGCCACTTTTTCAGTTTCAATTTGGTGGATAGTCCTACTTACCCCCTGTGCCGTAGTGGTGCGATTATAGATGATGATATTCTCCGTTTGCTCAGCTTAAACTAAGAGCAGTATCTACTCTCAATACTGGGAGGTTAGAGGCTTTTTGAACTGTTTGCCTACCTGATTTTATTTTTTTAGTGCTTTTAATGTTTTAAGTATTCTTATTTTGTTTTGTGTTTCCTTGATCTCTGTACGGCATAAGGATAAAATCTGTAATTGCCTGCTCCATTGGAAATAAAAAGAAAGGTATGTTATGTAGTAGATTCAAATAAAACTGCATAAGTTGTAATTAATTAATATTTTTGTTATTTTTATGAACTCATATATTAATTTTTGTATGATATAATTTGTTTATAATGTAACATTTTCACACAATATTTTTACAAAAAAATTTATTTTTCTATTTAATTGTAGTCTACCTAAGAATAAGATCTACCTAAATTAAATAACTTTGTTATGTGTAACTACACTTTATAATATAACTTTTCTGTATCAATTTTATGAATTCAAGTGTACTCCTCTGTAGAGAACGGCAAATTTTATACATGTGAGTTACTTGCAAACACAAATGTTTTTGTATGTCTTTAAAATTTCATTTTAACTGTCTCAATTGACATTATATATAAAATTAAATGATTTTATCAATTGAAATAAAACAATACATTTGCTTAAATTGCATGCAAATTTATCATCTTATTGATTTTATTACAAACTTATGAATTTTCACACAATGAGGTTTTTACGATATAACAGTGTGAAAATGTAGGTTTCTTCAAAATAAAAAATAGTTGCTGTCTAAGAGAAGATTTATAAGAATGCTTCCTCTTGAGATGCCAAGCATGATGACAATTAGAAGTTTTTAAAAAATGCAAATATATATACATATATGTATATTGTCAAGTATATTTATAAATAAAAAAATTGCCCATAATAATCAATGAATCAATTTTACAAATATACTGATCAAAACAATTAAAGGATATTGAGATTGTGAATTGATGTTGCACATGGAGCATTTTTTGGTTGATTGATGCATTATTAACAAAAGTAGTAGGCAATGTGAAATAGAAATTTCATTTGCTTATGGAAAAAATCCGTTTTATTGAGCATTTGAGTAAAGGGGGAAAGTATTAACAAAAGAGTTTAAAAAAATCGTTTTTAATGGGCGTTATGGTTTTCCCGGACAGCCAGCAACGTTGAACACCTTTAATACATCGAGTCAATGCGAGGTTCGGATGTTATGTTCTATTCTTCTAGAAGAGTTCTTTTCTGTTCTTGGACAGTTTGTGGGGTTGGTAGGCGCCTTGTAACTCGTCTACTTAGAATATCGCAGACATTGTCTAGTGAGTTTATGTCCGGAGAACACGCTGACAATTCCATGCCTATGATTTCTTCCTCCAAAAGGAAATCCTTCACCAAGTTAGTACGGTTTGGCTTATTGTCGTTGATTAAGATGCAGTCACCCCCTATTGCTGGAGCATAAGGGACTACAGTAGGTCTGAGGATCTCATCCTTATATCGACGAAGGGTCAGAGATTCATTTCGAATGATATGGAGATCGCTGAGCCCATCAATGGAAATGCCAGTATAGAGCATCTCTTCCCAACCGTCAAATCTGGAGCTTTTGATCTAGAAATCAGGATTGTTTCTAGTGCTACGTTCCCACCAGATGGAACAATGCCTATTTTCAGGATGAAGAGAAAAACGGAACTCATCAGAGAGAAAAGAATATGTGCCATTTACTTCTCCAGTTCCCATGCATTGTTGTCCACTCCCTGCAGGCATGACAACGCCTTTCTGTTAACGTGGCTACACCATTGGTCAGCAGCCAGGATCATAGCCATAAAGCATTAAGGCTGTTTCGAAAAATTTGGATAGAAACTGTGGTATCAGTAACTGAGCGAAGGTGGTGGTAACGAGTGATATGCATATTTCGGTGTCTCCAAGGTGTTAGCGTTAAATAACAGTCTTCATTGGGCACTTAATCACGTCTACGTCCTTGCTCTGACCTTTGGTCTACATTTTCAGTCTCGAAAAAATAACCTGGACATCACACTTTGTGAAATTTCATGGTGTATGTCATGTCCCCTATCCTGGACATAACACTTCGTGAAATTCCAACCTTCTGCTTTTCGGACTGTATTGGGCTACCTCTAACCTGCCAAAAAATCTCCATACTTCTTGATTCGGTTATATGACTTCCTTGAAACATCGCACTCATCGAACCAACGCGCTTACTGCATGTCGACCATTCTTTTCCGCTTTGTCTTACATTAAGTTAAAAGCCAAATCTCATTTGCTGCTGCTAAAGCGTTGGCATTGACATACAAAAAATTTGCATACTGCGAAATTTTAAAGTGAGGAAACTTGGCATTAGTGATTATCTTTTTCCATTTTATGCAAAAAAAAAATTACTTATAATGTAATTTTATAAAACTTACAATATCCTTTAGTTATTTTAAGCAGTGTATTTACACAATAGATTTTTGGCAATTTTCCAGATATTTGTTAAGAAGATATGTTTTGTCACAAAGAAAATACATTTTTTACACATATTAAAATTACTTAACTCTGATTCTAAATATAGTTCTTAGTTTGAGTAATGAGCCAAAGTCAAAGAAATTGCTATGTTTTTTTTTAATGAAAGAAAAAATATATATCGTAAAAAGTCTGCAGTGTCAATATTGCCTCCTTTTCCAAGGACTGGCGGAAGCAATTTCATTGCTGTCTTTCTAGCTGATTGACAGGTACAATTAGTGATGTGGTTATTTATAATTCTGAATGTCATACTGCGATGAATGTTTTTTCTCTGTATCAGTTACTCCTCAACAATCTCTAAAGCGAAGTTGACTAAACATGTAAAAGTATAAGCAATTAAAAAAAAATTTTTTTTTTTAATGCAAATAAAATGATTCTCATTTTTACTTATTTAAAAAATGTATCAATATTTGTAATCAAAAGTTTATTTCTTCATTCCAAAAATATATTAGAAAATTTAAGAGTGAATATAATTAATTTTTTAATGTTATATCTTCTTGTGTAGTTAAATATTGTAACTTTTAATCATATAATTCATTGAATAAATGTAATAATTAACAATCTCATTTTTATGCGTAATGTTTCTTTTAGTTATAACCAAAGCTTCGAACAGTAATTTTTTACGTTTCGGTTTAATTAGAATAAAATATATATATTCAGTTCCGATTTTCGTTCCTCTAAAACACAGTAATTCTCAACTATGCCGCGCCACTTTTGTCTGCCGCTTAATTCTTAAAGAATGCCGTCGAATTTTAGAAATGTATATAGTAAAAAATATAATCCTTTTTTATTACGAGAAAAGTTTGTTTAAATAAAAAAATATACACTGTGAAAAAAAACTTGTTTTTACTGTTAAATACCATATATTTTATAGTATAAAAAACTGTTCTTATATATTCAATAACCGCGACCTTTCATAAAGTAAAATGTTTGCCTCATGTGAAGAAAATTCAAGTTTTCTCAGTGTATCTACAATTACAATTTTCTACAATGTGTGAATTCGAATTTTCAGTATTAACCAACATAAAAACGAAAAAATAAAGTAAATAAAATAAATGAATGGAATTAAAAACAAATAGAAACATTTAAATCGTCCTTGCCAATTGAAACTAACCATAAAATGGATGTTATGATTTATTTACTGCTTTCATAAACAATCAAATATTAATATTTAATGTGCTTTGCATGCTACATGAAATAAATTTATCTTTACTTAATGATTAATAAGTATTTATTTTTTAATAGCGGTATAAAGAGAGACAAATCTCCAATAATATATAAAATAACCAATCCACCAAAGATATTGGCCCAAATTTTCTTTCCAACTGCTCACTGAATCCTATTGACAAATTTACTTGTTTTTGATTCGTGCTCAAAATTTTATATTCAACTTTATTGGTGAAAAAGATTATTTGTTTAACTCACAGACCAATTATAAGTAAAATATAGTGATGCACACCTGATTTCAACAGTAACGAAAAAAAACAACAGATCTTTACTTTTCAAAGTTGTCTCTACATCGTCTTCTTTTTTATTGCTTTAAAAATTGTGCTTCCTCCTTTACGATTGAATTAAATATTTCAAAAATTGTAATTTGTTACAAAACATTCTTCAAGTGTTGCACTACCTGAGCCTTTTGTGACGTGGAAAGCAAGATTTGATAACGCGGATCCAAATAAACTACTTCTACTAAATTATCACTTTTCATTAACAATGTTCATGTTAGATATCTGATTATATAAAATATCTACTAAGGAATTTTTAAAATTTCGTAACTTTATTTTTCAATCAGTCCAAATTCCGCAAAAATTGTTTAATATTAATTCCTTACTTCGATGGAGATGGAGATATCAAAATTTTAATTCAACTCATTTAATGTCTACCAAATAATCTGAAATTAAAAAAAGAAAGCTAAAGATGAGCTAAAAAAAATCTTTGCATTTGAATAAAGATTTCAACATATTATATATAAATTATATGTAAATAAACATATTATATCCCGTATATTAGAAAATAAGATTTTCTTTATTTTCTAAATATAAACGGAATTTTTAGTTTATTCTTTCCCTTGAATATTTACTTCTAGTTTTGACCATTGTACTTACTCTTTATGAATTAATCTCAACTCTTTTATTAGCCTTTTTACGTCATTTCACCGATTAGACAGGGGCACTATTGTTAGTATACGTTGGGAACCGTTTCTTTCTTAGGTCGGCGCCGTACTGTAAACTTCCTGCTGAGCAGCTGCTTTGTTTATCTAAACAGTATATACAAATCCATAGACGATCGCACACTGAGATACGGAAAATATAAGTCAAATTGATATGTTTCTTAAAAATCATTGATATTTTTAGTTCGTTTAATTAAAGCAAATCGGCCTTCTACAAGTCGTTTCATGCAAAACTGAGAAGATCAAAACAGGAAATCTAGAACTAATGTACATGTAATAATAATAATATGGTTGACGTTTAATTAGAAAATATTGATAAGTTGGTTATAGTAACAAAATGATTGATGATATATCGAACTGGAATAAACCGATATTTTTCGGTTCACTTTCTGCTTTCATTGCGACCAAAATAACGATTTTCTTTTTGATGTTTTCGGATAGTTCCGGTTCGAAGTCCTGGTTATAATGGTTTATTTAGAAGTATACAATTTGTGAAGTACATATAATATGCTAGACTGTTATTTAACACTATTGTCTATACTAATTTTTCTCCTTTATATTATCCAACAAATATAAATACGAATTCTGACTAAATGTGATATTGCGCAGAAATATTGTAAATTTATATATGATACATCAAATATAGGCCACAAAAATTATTAAGAAAAGGAAATAATTTATCAAGTAACAAAAGAGTTCAATAGAATCCTGATCCATATCAATTAGTAAACTGCTGAACAGCACGAAGACCACGAGTTCTTTAATTTTGAATGACAATGATACAAGTCTAACTTTATATCTTAGTTTAAGCCTTGTATCCACACCACACCAATCTGTATTACATTATATAGGAAACATTATATAGATGAAAAGGCGATCAATTAAAAATATCAACCACTTGTTTTTATGTTATACATACTTAAATATAGATAGTAAAACTTTCAACATCATTACTCATAAAATGTGTCTATAATTAGAGAAGAGATATCGTTTTTTCCACTTTCTAAATGTGAAAATTTATTATTATTTTTTTAAATATAAGTATACGTGAACATCATAAGTAATTTTTTTGTTCGATTTAGCTGAAATGATTTAAGTCAATCATCTGTTTCCTTACACTTTTTTATTCATTTATTTTATTTTAAAAATTTCGTTTTGTAAGATTATGAAAGGTACCAATGAAATTCGTCTGAACATACTTCGATTTTCATGAAAATGACTCGTTATTCTGAGGAAGAATGCGTTTTTTTAAAATACAAAAACACACAAAAAAATACAAAACACACAAAAAAAAATACAAAACACACAAAGAAACACATTCTTCATGCTTAAATCGCTTAAAGAAAGCAAGAGAAATCTCATTCAGTTTCCTTAAGAATAATATCTTCAAAAGGCTGCATTTTTAAGACAATTAAAAGATTTCGATGAACAGGAAGTGTTATGCATGTGGATAAATGACGAATTCAAATTGTAACAGATGCAAAAGACTCCACTAACTGCCAAGAGATGGCGTAAGTGCCTTGTAGTGAGACATGAAGAAGAATGACGAACCACGCGGTTCATTGATTGGCTTTGTTTTGTCATTTGGATTTATACTGGTGATAACTTTGTTTGTTATCATTATATTTTATTAGTTTTGTTAAAAATTAAATGTTTTGTTGTGACATGTAATGAAATTGTTTACTCATGTTTATAATAAATGTTTTGTTTGGTAATGTCCTCTCTTCCATTTTCTTTATATCATACAGAACACCTTTTTCTTACGTCCAGGTAATTCCTTGAGAAAATTATAGCTGGAGCAAAGAGTATACTGTAATTTAGTGCATAAGGCTGTGGGATACAATTTAACATTTTACTAGTATCGCTTACAGTACATACAGGAGCTGTTTTTAACTGATTCAGAATATTGATTGCATTTTTGTTTTGGGTTTTACCGATTCATTAGCAATAACATTCAAAAGTTTATGACGCTTGATCCTCAAATGAAGCTTAGTTCCATCTTAATGGCTATGTAAATAGCCGAAATTTCCACCCATAGAGTCAAGAGAAATTCCGTTAGCTAAGGAAATTGTTTTTATACTTCCAAAATATTGGCGTGTGTTACGCAGTTTCAAAGCTAAGAATCATAAGACCGGATCACTTTAGAATTGAAGATTTGATTTCCCGAATCATAAATTGCAAAATGTATGTGGGCATAATTGAGTAAGTTATGGCTTTACTGGAAATGCAGGACCATTATTATCGGTTTTAGCAAG
Source organism: Latrodectus geometricus (assembly GCA_026290005.1). NCBI lineage: Eukaryota > Metazoa > Arthropoda > Arachnida > Araneae > Theridiidae > Latrodectus > Latrodectus geometricus. The sequence continues at coordinate 7,390 of JAPDSC010045950.1, forward strand.
ACAAAACCACTTCACATTCCATAAAATTAACAATGGAAAAGCTTAAGAAATTCTTTGATGCCCAATTAATTTCAAAAGACTTCTGGTTACTAAGGTCACCAGAGCTCAGCTAAACAGTTTTTTTACGGGGTTATTTCAAAGATAGGACTTTTCAAAGAAGTCCTGCAAACATCGATAAATTGAGACAAATCATAAAAAAATCTCATCAATGACACTTACAATGTTGTGAAATACGGTAAATATTTGATTTGACGTATTCATGATTGCAAACCAAAATAATGGCGAAGATTTGAAAATCTTCCCCATCATTTGGTCAGCTTTTTTTTATTTTTGCCATTATTATGAAAATTTTTACCATTATTTTGGTCTGCTTTCAAGGAGACAAAAAAAAAAAAAAAAAAAAAAAAAAAAAAAAAATTTGGTTTGCTTGAAAGCTTTATTTTTTCATAAAGCTTATTGAAAGCTTTATGATAACTTTATTTTTGAAAAACAGTTTAATTTAGATTTTTAACATTTCAAGGAATGTTAGTATAAAAAATCTGAATCAATCTATTTTTCAAAAATAAAGCTATCATAGGATTAAGTAACATCGTACGTTTCCATTTCCGTTTCACCTGACAAATAAAGATGTAACAGTCCAATTTCCAAAAGTGTTAGAAATTGTCCACCACATTTAAACAAGGTTCAATCAATCATACTTTGTTAGTTGTCACATTCATCAGATTTAAAGGTGATAGGAAAGAGTATTTGATACCCTTTTTAAATTGATCACCTTGTATTTTTTAAGTTACATTAGGAACATGTGTATTTATCATGCACAAATCTTCCATATGTTATTCTTCTATTGAATCGAGAAAGATTTTAATGAAATATAATTATTACTTGTATGTAATTAATACTTGTATGTATGAATAATTAGACTCTAAATGAATACTACAAAATATGATGTCGAATTATACACTTCATACCTTTTTTCCTGAAATTTTAAAAATCTATTCTATTAAGTCTGTATTTGAGGAATATTCAAGTCAACCAGCATTTTAAGGGTTCTTTCATCAAAAAATAAAATTGTCTACTAGCTGAGGAAATATTGTCTGACATTTAATTCATAAAAATGAATTTATCACATATTGCTACTAAGTAAAAAACCGAAAAATTCTTGGAACCTTATCTCTATATTGTGGAGCCACTAGTGCTTCATTCCCGATGTCATTTCATACATGTCATTTCAACCATTGACAGAAATATCATCCTAAAAACTTCCACTTTCCTCCATCAAATCCGATCGTTTTAAATTTAAAAGCACGATTACTTTGAATGTCAGGTTCTTTCACGATGAGAATCCACCAATTATGAGATTGTAGAGTGAAGTTGTAATTCATCCTTGAAGAGGATGTTGCTCAATTCATCTTATACCTCTCTCTGTCTGACATGTTCTTGTGCCCATTTTCAGATAGCAGGGAGCTATCCTAGCAATTGAAATACAAACATGTGTCCGAGCTTAGAAACTCACATAATGGAGTCTATTTCGAACAAATGTATCGGAACTTAATTATCAATAGTCTTTATTGCAAATGAATGAAGCTACAGTAGCAATACAGAATCATTCATACAAAAGTTTTTTCTAACTATTAGTGCAGACACCTATCCACATTTTGAGTTGTTTTATGCTTACAGTCACTCTCAAATATTTATTAAAAATTATTAGTTTCCAAGAACTCATTCCATTATCTGGAAGGACACTTAGAAAATCAATTCTGGAAGTGACACTTTTGAAGTAACGCATTGTATTTGACATTTTACTTAAAGCTTAATGAACCTCCAAAGTACTGATTCAGCTGAATCATATTGTTAAAATATTGTATATTTTTTATTACAAAGAATTCAAAACATGTCAATTGTTATCTTACTCCTGAAGGAAGAAGAATATATAAATTTCGTCCCAACTTTGTATAAGATGAATACAACTTTGCAAACGTTATAATTTTTCTATTATAATTCTTTGATTTAATTTTATCCATAAAGTTATCGATTATATGGCTCATGATTATTGCATACCGAATTTAGAATGTCTCTTAATTATTATGAGCAGAATATATTTTATTGCTTATATCTTTCTTTGCTGTACGAATTTAAATGTTCATCACAATTCTAATTTGATTTATTTTAAATTTAATTTTAATTTTTACATATTTTTCATTAATACCTTTAAGAAGTTTATAGTCAGAAATAACGTTAAACAGAAAGCGATTCACCAAGAAAATTCAACTCATTTAAGCTTTTGATAAATATTCATGAATTTGGGAATTTTAAAGTATTAAAAAAAAAAATTAAATCCTTTAATTCATATTATAACTAAAATTAATAGCATGAGTTATAATAATTATACATATAATAGCATGAGACAATAAAAATGGAAACTAAAGTTATCAAAAATTTTTTTAATGACTTTCTTATTCTCAAAGTTTATATATAAATTTTTGAAAATTTTCACTTACCTTTCTCGTAATATTTTTCATTTATATTTCAATCATGAAAATATTGTCCAGACTGAAAATGACAGCTAAATAATCTCACAGAATTAAAAAACAAAATAAATAAATAAAAATACAAATATAAATAAATTTTTGAAAGGAAAAAAAAAATAGTTTGTTCAGTAGAGGAAAATACCAGATCAAGTAATAAATCTCTCTCATCATTTAACAGTATTTCCTTTGAGAGAGGGCTTTTTTACAGTGACTTCGAGTCGATAGAAACCATCCTTGGAACATTTTTAATGAATATAATTTATAAAAAAGTTTGTGAGGCAAAACTATTTGAAAAATTTAAACGTTTTTCTAATTCAACTTTTTATGTGAAAAAATTTTAAGTCATGTGGTGCCATCTATTAGTAGAAATAATATTCATTTCTTTAAAGAGAATAATATTTTTGTACATAGTAAAATCTCGTCAAGCTGGAAAAAAAATTATTTTTTAATAACGACACTATTTTTTAGCAACAATATAAAACTATAAGCAAATTATATTATTTATTACTTTGATAAACCCTTTGTATTTTTTTTAACACTAATTCATTTCTCATATTTCTCTGCTTTTACAACACAAAATGAATAACTTTTGGGACCTGCCTACTACCAAAGAGAATATAATTGTTTCAGTCACCAACAGTGTTATTATTTTCGGATTTCCTATTTAAAGAGATTTTTTGCAATTATTAAAAAGTTAAACTAATGAAATTTTAATTACAATATGAAAGCACAGTGTCAATTTGGCGAAATTGGTGACAACTTTTCTAGACAACCGGATTTTATAAGAATCTAATTCTTTTCAAGTCAATTCACCGCAGAAATAAATATTATTTTAACAAGATATCCAAAAATGTTGATTAATTCAGTAAAATTTGACCTATATTATTTTACCAGTAACAATTGTTTAGATATATTAAATTTGCCTTTAACTTTTCTTCAAATATATTCAGTACTGTAAGCTTAGTATCGAAAATCTCTTCCAAGTTTAATACGAAGATATTTAATTATTATTCAATTTTGTTTCAAATGAAATATGAAAAAATTCTTTTAACGTTTATCTCTTAAAATTTAATTTCGCAGTATGATTAGGGAAAACGATGGTATGAAAATTATAAATAATATACTCACATAGTTTCAAAATATGTGTACACGTATATATATTTAGATATAAAAAGATGTAACTTGAAGAGCAATAAAAATCAAAGGCAAGAGTTCAAAGAAACCATAAAATTCATTACAAAAAAGGCAAAATCAAGGGGGAAAAACTGTACAATACAAATAAGGAAAAGACATGGGAATCACGTCTTTATCAGGAGGGACATGGTCAAAATAGAACACTCCTTTCTGTCAAGCATGACATAACTTTTCTGACACAATACTAACAAATGTCAAAAAGAGTCAGAAAAGAGTGTTCTATTTGTATAGTTGACCCTCCCCATGAAGATGTGGTTCCTATACTTTTTCCCTATCTGTATTATATAATTTTTTTTCTTGATCTTGTCTTTTTTGTATTGAATTGTATAGTTTCTTTTTACTCTTGTATTTGATTTTTATTGCTCTTCAAGTTACATCTGATATTATCTACATTGGTATTTCTCTCATTTGCTCTAGCTTGATTGCCGATAATATGTGTTAGTTATCGTATTTCATTGATTCCATTTACTTTTTATTTGTAAATATATATATATATATATATATATATATATATATATATATAT
>JAPDSC010045950.1:12102-31097 GCA_026290005.1 Latrodectus geometricus
TATATATATATATATATATATATTAATTTAAAAATGTAATGTTTAAAATGCTTCATTAGAACTTTACATAGATACTCTATTTTCATAGATACTTAACTTTTAAAATAAAAGTTTTTTTTGTTAGCAAACATGTACAAATGTTTATAATTACAAATCTTAACACTATTCCTCATAACTTATATACGAATACTTCAATATTCTTTAAAAAATTTCCATAAAATTTAGGTATAAAAACAAAAGAAAGAGTATGCAATTAAAAATTTAAATAATGAAAGTTGAAAAATGAAGTGTAATTTTGTCACTATGTAGTGAATAATCTGGCAGCAAAAAGTGAAATTTTCATTCATCGCATTATAATTATTATTTTTAATATCTGTGAGGAATTTTCATAGACATTTCATGGGTAGTGTATTTATGTACCGTAAATCACTAGGACTCATGAGTAGTCTTTTTATGATGCAACTTAATAATTTAAGTCTTGCTTCTGACTGAATCATGTTGAAAACCGTAGAAGCGGAATGTTTTCAGAATTTTACTCACAAGCAAACTCTTATTTCGAGTTCACTAACAAAATATGAAAAAAGAGATAAAAAGAGAGAAGAAGTAAAGAAATTTATAATTTATTTGCATCTTTTTAAATATGACTTAATTAGAGAATACGATTTTAGATGTTTAAAATAGCATTCCATACATAGCGTTTTAAGAATATATACCATGATAAAATTCTCATTTATTTTACACTTCCAAAAGCGCCTATTAATCAACCCATTCATTCAATTCACTTCATGTTTTATAAGACGAGTGTTAAAAAGAATGTTTCTTCAGATTCGGTTCTACCTCTATTGACTGATATATCGTGATGATTATCTAGTTTCTGCTACATGATTAAACACATTTATGTGATATTTATAGGACGTGGTGGCCTTGTTGGTTAGGGCTTCGTTCTCGTTTCCAAAAGGTGGTGAGTTCGAATCCCGGCTTAGCCGAAGATCCGTCGTGTTCAGTAATGGTGACAGGGGCAAGTAAAATCTGTCGGGTCGCAATGTCCTTTATGTTCCCATTACAAAATAATACCTCTGGGGGTGGTAGGAGCCAGGCTTTGGGTCTTCACTGGTTTCAATCTCTAAATTGGAAGATTCAGATAGTGCTGCCATCTTTGAGCCAAAAGTCGTACTTCCACCTTCGTATGAGGGTGCTCTATTCAAAAACGGAAGACGCTCTCTCTCTGACTTCATTCGCCTAGTCTCTGATGGGAGGGCTTGGCGCTACCAAGTGTAATCTGAAACAACATGTGATGTTTATTCAATATGATGTGTGTTTTGTCCGAACTTCTATTTTTTACAACTTGCAAATAACATTCTTTATATATGAAAAATCTTGTAAAGTTGGGGATGCAAGGGATATCACGAAAACCTTACAAAAATCCTATGTTACCTTGGATGCCTCATCAACCTCATAGCCTAAGAGTTCCATGTTATATAGTTACTGATCAATTTATTATAGACATTAGGAATATCATGGACTTATTCTATATTCTATGATATAAAATACATGCCCGATATTTTATCATATTTATAATGAATTAGGCTGAAAAATTTGCATACAAAATGATTGTTGCTTATGAGACTTTTACAAAATAAAATTAAGGTAGAAATAATTTTTAATATTTAAGATATCAGATTGAAAATTTCCACGTTTTCTAATTATATAAAAAGCAAAAAGCCAGTTTTAAAAATATTACATTAATACATTTTATAATTAATTAAAATTAAATGAGTTAATTGAGAGAAAATCATTTTCATTCTTTTCTCAAGAAGTTTTTACATATTCCTCTAAAAATGGTTTTTTGGATAAGTTTTAAGAACTTATAAAAATTATTAAAAAGTTCAAATAATTTTTCTAAAACTCTTATGCAGAGAATGAAATTGATTTTATAAAATTTATGAAAAAGTAGTCATAAAAAATTTGAACAATGAAAGAAAAAGTATTTAAAATCGTAATTTCTTCACAATAGTTTAGAAACTTTTAAAGATTATGTAGGTCACAAATATCATGAATAAATTTTTTTTCCTAAAATTAATTAAAAAATTGTCAGAACTGAATAATTTTTTTTCGAATAAAAAAAATTATATGTAATAAATAATAGAAAAAAAATCAATGTTTTGGTTAAATTATGTATACACAGCACATATAAATAACTATCTAAATCCTACAAAATTTAAATTCATTTAATAATAATATAAAATTATTATAAAAATTAAATTCATTTGTGTCAGTCACTTTGTTCTACTGCTCTTTGTTTGATAAAGGTAACTTCCTTTTATTTATTTTTTTTTGTCAAAAAAGCTTTTTCTCTTTCAGTATTCTAAAAAGAGACATATTCACGTAATATTATTCAAACATTTTGTTTAAACACAAATCTATAATAGGAAATTTCAGAAAAATTTAAATAAATCAGATTAAAAAAATTAAATAAAATATGTATGTTCCAAGATAGAGCTAAAAAAGAAATTTTTTTAATGGAATCAATTACATTGACCAGATTCTAGATTAAAATTTATAATACTGTTAACTGGGAAGAAATTCTTAATATTCTTAAGGAATAAGAAAACATTAGTTTAAATTATAGAAAATAGATGGCGCTGTACAGTAATTTTGTTTCTTAGCAAATGTTAAAATTTAATCTTATACAAGACTACAAAAAGTGAGAAAAAAATTAATAATATTCTACCACATAAAATATCAGCTGACATAATCAGAAGTAATATTATTTTTACACTAATAAAGATATAGGATTTATATAATGGTCGAATTTTTGGGGAATATGATAGAGCCCCCAGGTTAGGTCATTCCACTTAGAAACAGAGGGGACTTGGAAAAACTATTTTTGAAGTAATTCTATCAAGAAATTTTTAATGAAATTCATATGCTTTGAAGAAAATTTTGGTTAATTCTATGAACTTTTGTTGCCTATGTTATGATTCGACTCATTTAATAATAGATTTTTCTGCCAAAATAAATATTTTATCATGAAAAAGTAAACAATACTAATATGTTGTTTCAATTCCATCAAATATGAATAAAAGTGACAAAAGTTTTTGACAAAGACAGTATTCATTTTGGAAAAATCTGACAATGTAAATAAAAAAGTAAATTCTTTGATCACAACCACTTAATAAAGTTTTATTTATTCATTATGTACTAATAAAAACATATATTTTCTAGAATAAAAATAATTTTTCAATTGCTCACTGAATCCATAATAAAACTTGGTATTAACATTATGAAGCCATGAATCAGTAACAGCTTATTGTTGGATTTATGTATATTTGAAGAACATTAATGTTGACCAATGAAAAGATAATTTTGTTAAATGAATGTAGTTATTCATAACTAAAGCTATAAAAAATAACACTGTTAACGAAAAGATTAATTTGCCTTTGACTTGTGAAATTTTTATTTAAAAGGAATGTACATTGACAGTGTTTGGATAAAGATAGTTTCCGATAGATTGATTCACAACTGAAAGTATTTTCTTTGGACGTATTCACGTATCACAACGGAGAAACCTGAAAAACTACTTAGCATTGATTCCGATAGAGTTGCATGCAGAAAGCTAAATTAAGTATCAATTTCTTGTTGTAAGGACCTTCCATTCCAAAAAACATAATCCTTCTTTCAGACTAGGCAAGAGAAGGAAATTTACCAAAATATTGTTTGTGATAAAACATTGTATTCAGGTTTTGATTTTGAATAATATTAAAACGACAGTGAAACATGCCATTAAAATTTGTCCTCGAAATAACACACTAAAGCAGAGAATTCTTACACCTGATAAACTAACCTAGATATTTTACAATGTGTTTCAGAGATGATGTCTTTCCCAGTAGAGAAAGGCATCATTTTTAGTTATTAGAAAAGTTTAGATTCTATATCCGAATAAGCTAAGGAGTCAAAATAATCACTAATGAAAGTTGAGACATGTAGAATAAGACAAAATAAAATAAAATTGAAGTGAAAGTACCAAATCCTCCAAATGAAATCATAGAGGTGGCAGACCTAGTTTTGAGGGTCTTCTTAATCTTTGATTCCAAATCATGAAGAGCGTTTTCCAGATGAAGAAGTGCTTCACATCATATAATGAACATAGGATGTCCCACTCATCCTTTCAGACACAAAGCTCACGATTTCATGGAAATGATCTAGAAAAATGAACAAACGGAAATAAGCAATGACAAAACCATGTGATTCACCGATTTGAATGTTGTTTTTATATTTAAAATTGATTGGATTTTATTTATTTATCTAATGTTGTTGTTGACGTGTGCCAGCCAGGCTGGCAATATGGGGTGAGCTGCTCCACTTTTCCAACTGAACCATATTTGGTGTGGAGTCCGACTTCCTCAGTACACACATGCCATAGGTACCTGTTTATAGGGTAGGCAACCATTCACACACAAAGACAAGAAAGAGAGAGAGAGAGAAAGTACATCCATGCCCGAGTCAGAATTCGAACCCAGTTCCCACCCATCTGTCATCAGGTACGCTAACCACTAGACAGGTTGGGCGGCTATTTATCTAATAGTTTTCTATATTTGATTTTAAATAATTTGTTTTTATTTAGACTTCAACATTTAATTGTTGTCGCAGCATTGCCAAAAGTAGCTCTAAGTCAATAAAAGGAAAAAAATATGATCAAAAAGCTTTGATATTCAGCTATCTCGATCCAAAACTTTAATATTTGTAACATCGATGCAAATTTTAGTTTTAAAATAAAATGTTATATATGTATATATCGATAGAGAGTGTAAATGATTATTAACATCATAGAGATTTTCACTCAATAATCAGAGAATTTGTTCAATTATAATTAACGGATAGTAACTTTGATGCACAAATAGAAATGCCAAGTACGAGAAATTAGTGAATTGAAAAGTTTATATGCTAATACATTTTGTCTTTATTTGTCATTATTCCTAACACACACATTTTTCTATAAATTTTAGAATATTTTGGTTAAATTAAAGACTTTAAAAATATGGAAAAATAGTTATAATGTAGGGCTACAATTTTATATATCACGATTAGTTTGCGAATGATAAAAAAAAATGTGTTATTAACCAGCACGATTATAATAGTCATTGTTAATTGAACGCTTAAAGAACGATTATACTGCCTGAAATACTAAATTGAACATACGACATACTTATTTGTTCGAAAGATCTGTTTACATTGTCTTAGTATTTAAATAAATGTAAAAATGTCTCAGTATTTTAACAGATTGATTATATTATCATTTTTAAGTCTGATTATGGTAGTTTTATATATATATGCTTAGAGTCAAGTCAAAGTTAGCTTTTCTAAAAACCAATTTTTGAAATACGATATCAAATATCTCAAAATGAAATTGCTGAAAAATGAAATGTGATATATAATTTTTTATAATTGTTATATATATGTATTATAATAACTGTCAAAAAGATATTTATTAAACAGTAATATATAATTCATGTGTAAAGGGTAAGAACTATATTTTAAAAATTATACAATGAAATTTAGCAAATTGCTTATTTTCAAAGGCAGTTGAAACGAAAAATAAAATCAAATGTAAATATAAATAAAGTTTTATAAATACGTATTCTAGTTATAAATAATTTAAATTCTTTTTATGATTATTCTATTTGCATTTCTTTACGAACAAAATTTGCTCTGAATGATAAACATTTATTTCAATAACACAAACTTTTTGGAGCGTATTTCAATGCTCTTCTTAAGAATAACAAATAGAAAAATGCACCTATGCTATTATTAGGTCTCGTATACCATTACAATAGATGTTGCATTTGCACTAGCAACAAAGTTCTGGAACCCTGATTTGTGTGTAATTGCATTTACTATATCATTTTCTAGTTAAAATATCAATATTTTCCCATGTTAACTCTGGTGGTGATTTTTAAACTAGTTATTTATTTTTCTAAATATAAAGTCACATATCCTTATAAATGTCAGGAAATTTTCATTTTATAGAAAGGTTTCAAATTGAAACTTTAATTAAAACCACCCCGTATACTGCCACATTCATTTTAATTTAATTCTTCTGTTGCGCAAGGGAATGGTGAAATTAAATTAAAATTTTATTATGATATGAGAAAAAAAATAAACGACTATTTATTCGATTTTGGTTAAATATTATGTTAAAATTGTTGACATTAAATTATTCTTTTTTTTTTTAGCTTTTTTTTTTTTAAATCTTAATACTATTGTGAATTTTATTTAAAGATAAAGAATTTTCCATATTATTAAGATAAACATAATATGCAAGTACTTACGCAAATTAAGCAGATTTTCAACCATATAAATTAATTAAGGTGGATCCTTGGGTGGGCCGAGTACTATATCGAAAAATGCATCGAAAACTATGCCTTTTCAAAGTAGGCATCGTCTCCGAATCACATAGCAAAATATCTAGGTTAGTTTATCAGATGTAAAAAGTGTTTAATATGCTATGCCAAGAAAAAAATTATAATGGCATATTTTTCCTCTCATTTCATCGTTATCAAACATTAAATTGTTGTCTTTTTCGTCCTGGTTGCCGTGGAAATTAAGAGAGAGAGAGAGTTGTACCAAAATATAAATACCTCATATTAAACTGAAGAACTGCAATACTAATAGTAAACTAGTACAGCCAAGTATAACAATCGTTTCAATATCAGCCTCGTAATCGAGCACATCACATTCCAAAAAGACGTAAATCAAAGATCATTGTTTTGAGAAAACTGCGAACACATTCAAAATCAATAGGAAAACGAAGGAAGGATATAAAGCCATTTTTTTATAGCTTTTGAATGATTGCTGAATCACTTTTATCCCCTTTTTTATGTTAATGACTGAAAAAATCCTTTTCATCGTGTGTGTTACTTTTGAAATACATGAGTGACTTACTTGTATTATTATTGTAATAAGTATATGTTAAAATTACACACGACTATTTTTACATAGTAGCAAATTATATTTACTAATAACATTTATTGTAAATATATTTTATATTTTCTTTCTAATATCTATTGAATAAAATATTTATACTTATTCTTTTCCTTTCAACAGATTTATAAAACTTATCTATAAACTGTTGGATGGGACACCTATAAAAGAAAATATTTCAAATTTAAATTTCGTTAGAAGGAGAAATTTCAAATATTATTGGATGAATGTTTATTTCCCTCTATATAAATCTTTTAATTTTAAAATGTTCTAAATATTTTAAATTACAGTTTTCTTATATTTGCTTATATTTTAATATGAATAAGAATAACGTTTATCACTCAAAAATCAGTATCTCATTTTAGATATAATTTCAAATTCGATATAAAATCTTCATGATATATACTCACTTGCACATAAACAAATAACGATTAAATATTTTTCTTGGAGTTTTTTGTATTTTACTAATTGTACTATTTTGTACAACTTGTACTATTTTATTACTTGTACAGTGCACTATTTTGGTTGAACATCATATCAAGCAAATAACTTCTAAATTTCTAATACTGTCCGTTGGAGAAGGGACGAAGTGTATTATTTTGGAAAAGAATCGGACCACCTGGTGTACCTATTCAAATCGAGAGCGCCATCGGGCCTGAACTGAATTATGGGAAATAATAAAAAAAAATATCGATTCATCGACCACTCGGAAGACGAGAAGACGAGCTGCGCCTTGTGTGGCGTTCCCCGCCGTCCTTCGCCATGGACTTCCTGCTTCTCCAGAAATGGTAAGTGTCTTTAATTTCTGATTCCTTCTCATTTCAATTAAATGTAAATTACAATTTCATTCATACTGTAAACACAAATAGATCGATTTACGAAGTTTAAAATTATTCAATTGATTTATAAATAGTTTTTTTTTTCATTGTCCGGCTTTGTTCAGTGTGTTTGGCTCCGTTCCTGGCATTCATTCAATTTCTTTTTGAATTCTTACTCAGCTGGGTGAGCAAAAAGATGAGATTCGATTGCTTGTTTAGTCTGGAGTAAAGCCGGTCAGTCTGTTTTGACTACAACCAAAGCGAAATACAGGATTTATTTTTTGGAAATTTTATCTTCGAAATAAAATAAATCATTTAATCGTATATTGGATAAGCATTTGATTTATACTTAAGTGTAAAAGTTTCTTTTTTATCATTGAGTGTTAACATTATTTGATATTCATTATTTAAAAATGCATGTATTTTAATTTTTAAAATATCAATCAAAATAACCATTATACCTTTTTCATAGTAAACAAGAATAAAAATGTAATTAGTTTGTGATTTACAAAAAATGTAATTAAGGCTAATGTTATTTCTAGAAACTTTTCCATTATTCATTATATTGATATAAAATTTAAAAAAAAATTTTCCTATTGATAAAATTTAATAAATGACTTGAAATAATTTTCTTATTATCGAAATCAAATAATAAGAACATTATATTGTTATATTTTTTTTTTCGATATTATATAAAAATAATAAAATATCTTGTTAATACAAATTACAAACTGAAAAGAAATTTTTTTTGGGTATTATTTTATTAGAATGAAAGCGAATATATTATTTTATCTTAATTAGAAAGAAGTTTATACATTCCTTAATTTAATTAGAAAGCAAAATCAAGAATATTAATCTTTATGTTTTTGCTTAAACATTTGTTTTTAAAAACTTTGACAATCAGAGTGGTTAAAAATGTATTTTTTTTTATTTTCATTTTAAATGAACTTATATATACTTAAAATATGAACATATGCGAGTATAGAATCTACATATTAGACGCTATCAATCTAATTGGAAAAATTTTTATATCATCGCAGTAGATTTTTGAAATTTATAAAAAAATTAGAAATAGGAATCAGAATTTATTATATAAAATCTGTTTCGCAGGTTATCAAAGACTATAATAGCTTAAAAAGTTTAATTTATAGTATTAAAAAATTTGTTATCAATTAATTCTTTTTTAATTATTTTACCTTAAAACTGAAAACGGCTAATGAATATTTTATTTTAAATTTTAATATTCATGTATAATAAATCATATTTAAATTTATGAATCTTCACTTCAAACGAAAACGAAAGAAAAGCTCATTTTTTGACGCACATCGGAAATTTCATTTTCTCGAATTATTCAGAACTAAATTTATGACATTCTCACTTTGAAATATTGGCAATTATTTGCACATGATTATGCTTTAAATTGCGAGATTTTAACTTTTTAAAATTATCTTTACGGTAAGTTTTAATGAGTAAGAAAAATTTAGCTATAATTGCATGGAAAGTGATAAATGTTGAATATATGGCATTTGTTATAAGTATAAGAAAATATGATAGATTATTTTGATAAAACATGTTGGGAAATAATTTGATGGATCATGTAATTCAATTGTAATATCATGTATACATACAAATTTTTATTTATTTAGTTGTCTTTACCTGTACATAAAAAATAAACAATCATATATAAAAAGTATAAGTAATAATACATAAAAAATCAGCAATATGAAATGCAAAATGAAAAAGTAAAGACAACTAAATAAATAAAAATTTGTATGTATACATGATATTACAATTGAATTACATGATCCATCAAATTATTTCCCAACATGTTTTATCAAAATAATCTATCATATTTTCTTATACTTATAACAAATGCCATATATTCAACATTTATCACTTTCCATGCAATTATAGCTAAATTTTTCTTACTCATTAAAACTTACCGTAAAGATAATTTTAAAAAGTTAAAATCTCGCAATTTAAAGCATAATCATGTGCAAATAATTGCCAATATTTCAAAGTGAGAATGTCATAAATTTAGTTCTGAATAATTCGAGAAAATGAAATTTCCGATGTGCGTCAAAAAATGAGCTTTTCTTTCGTTTTCGTTTGAAGTGAAGATTCATAAATTTAAATATGATTTATTATACATGAATATTAAAATTTAAAATAAAATATTCATTAGCCGTTTTCAGTTTTAAGGTAAAATAATTAAAAAAGAATTAATTGATAACAAATTTTTTAATACTATAAATTAAACTTTTTAAGCTATTATAGTCTTTGATAACCTGCGAAACAGATTTTATATAATAAATTCTGATTCCTATTTCTAATTTTTTTATAAATTTCAAAAATCTACTGCGATGATATAAAAATTTTTCCAATTAGATTGATAGCGTCTAATATGTAGATTCTATACTCGCATATGTTCATATTTTAAGTATATATAAGTTCATTTAAAATGAAAATAAAAAAAAATACATTTTTAACCACTCTGATTGTCAAAGTTTTTAAAAACAAATGTTTAAGCAAAAACATAAAGATTAATATTCTTGATTTTGCTTTCTAATTAAATTAAGGAATGTATAAACTTCTTTCTAATTAAGATAAAATAATATATTCGCTTTCATTCTAATAAAATAATACCCAAAAAAAATTTCTTTTCAGTTTGTAATTTGTATTAACAAGATATTTTATTATTTTTATATAATATCGAAAAAAAAAATATAACAATATAATGTTCTTATTATTTGATTTCGATAATAAGAAAATTATTTCAAGTCATTTATTAAATTTTATCAATAGGAAAATTTTTTTTTAAATTTTATATCAATATAATGAATAATGGAAAAGTTTCTAGAAATAACATTAGCCTTAATTACATTTTTTGTAAATCACAAACTAATTACATTTTTATTCTTGTTTACTATGAAAAAGGTATAATGGTTATTTTGATTGATATTTTAAAAATTAAAATACATGCATTTTTAAATAATGAATATCAAATAATGTTAACACTCAATGATAAAAAAGAAACTTTTACACTTAAGTATAAATCAAATGCTTATCCAATATACGATTAAATGATTTATTTTATTTCGAAGATAAAATTTCCAAAAAATAAATCCTGTATTTCGCTTTGGTTGTAGTCAAAACAGACTGACCGGCTTTACTCCAGACTAAACAAGCAATCGAATCTCATCTTTTTGCTCACCCAGCTGAGTAAGAATTCAAAAAGAAATTGAATGAATGCCAGGAACGGAGCCAAACACACTGAACAAAGCCGGACAATGAAAAAAAAAACTATTTATAAATCAATTGAATAATTTTAAACTTCGTAAATCGATCTATTTGTGTTTACAGTATGAATGAAATTGTAATTTACATTTAATTGAAATGAGAAGGAATCAGAAATTAAAGACACTTACCATTTCTGGAGAAGCAGGAAGTCCATGGCGAAGGACGGCGGGGAACGCCACACAAGGCGCAGCTCGTCTTCTCGTCTTCCGAGTGGTCGATGAATCGATATTTTTTTTTATTATTTCCCATAATTCAGTTCAGGCCCGATGGCGCTCTCGATTTGAATAGGTACACCAGGTGGTCCGATTCTTTTCCAAAATAATACACTTCGTCCCTTCTCCAACGGACAGTATTAGAAATTTAGAAGTTATTTGCTTGATATGATGTTCAACCAAAATAGTGCACTGTACAAGTAATAAAATAGTACAAGTTGTACAAAATAGTACAATTAGTAAAATACAAAAAACTCCAAGAAAAATATTTAATCGTTATTTGTTTATGTGCAAGTGAGTATATATCATGAAGATTTTATATCGAATTTGAAATTATATCTAAAATGAGATACTGATTTTTGAGTGATAAACGTTATTCTTATTCATATTAAAATATAAGCAAATATAAGAAAACTGTAATTTAAAATATTTAGAACATTTTAAAATTAAAAGATTTATATAGAGGGAAATAAACATTCATCCAATAATATTTGAAATTTCTCCTTCTAACGAAATTTAAATTTGAAATATTTTCTTTTATAGGTGTCCCATCCAACAGTTTATAGATAAGTTTTATAAATCTGTTGAAAGGAAAAGAATAAGTATAAATATTTTATTCAATAGATATTAGAAAGAAAATATAAAATATATTTACAATAAATGTTATTAGTAAATATAATTTGCTACTATGTAAAAATAGTCGTGTGTAATTTTAACATATACTTATTACAATAATAATACAAGTAAGTCACTCATGT
This sequence comes from Latrodectus geometricus, assembly GCA_026290005.1. Taxonomy (NCBI): domain Eukaryota; kingdom Metazoa; phylum Arthropoda; class Arachnida; order Araneae; family Theridiidae; genus Latrodectus; species Latrodectus geometricus. The sequence goes on from JAPDSC010045950.1 coordinate 24,172, forward strand.
ATTTCAAAAGTAACACACACGATGAAAAGGATTTTTTCAGTCATTAACATAAAAAAGGGGATAAAAGTGATTCAGCAATCATTCAAAAGCTATAAAAAAATGGCTTTATATCCTTCCTTCGTTTTCCTATTGATTTTGAATGTGTTCGCAGTTTTCTCAAAACAATGATCTTTGATTTACGTCTTTTTGGAATGTGATGTGCTCGATTACGAGGCTGATATTGAAACGATTGTTATACTTGGCTGTACTAGTTTACTATTAGTATTGCAGTTCTTCAGTTTAATATGAGGTATTTATATTTTGGTACAACTCTCTCTCTCTCTTAATTTCCACGGCAACCAGGACGAAAAAGACAACAATTTAATGTTTGATAACGATGAAATGAGAGGAAAAATATGCCATTATAATTTTTTTCTTGGCATAGCATATTAAACACTTTTTACATCTGATAAACTAACCTAGATATTTTGCTATGTGATTCGGAGACGATGCCTACTTTGAAAAGGCATAGTTTTCGATGCATTTTTCGATATAGTACTCGGCCCACCCAAGGATCCACCTTAATTAATTTATATGGTTGAAAATCTGCTTAATTTGCGTAAGTACTTGCATATTATGTTTATCTTAATAATATGGAAAATTCTTTATCTTTAAATAAAATTCACAATAGTATTAAGATTTAAAAAAAAAAAAGCTAAAAAAAAAAAGAATAATTTAATGTCAACAATTTTAACATAATATTTAACCAAAATCGAATAAATAGTCGTTTATTTTTTTTCTCATATCATAATAAAATTTTAATTTAATTTCACCATTCCCTTGCGCAACAGAAGAATTAAATTAAAATGAATGTGGCAGTATACGGGGTGGTTTTAATTAAAGTTTCAATTTGAAACCTTTCTATAAAATGAAAATTTCCTGACATTTATAAGGATATGTGACTTTATATTTAGAAAAATAAATAACTAGTTTAAAAATCACCACCAGAGTTAACATGGGAAAATATTGATATTTTAACTAGAAAATGATATAGTAAATGCAATTACACACAAATCAGGGTTCCAGAACTTTGTTGCTAGTGCAAATGCAACATCTATTGTAATGGTATACGAGACCTAATAATAGCATAGGTGCATTTTTCTATTTGTTATTCTTAAGAAGAGCATTGAAATACGCTCCAAAAAGTTTGTGTTATTGAAATAAATGTTTATCATTCAGAGCAAATTTTGTTCGTAAAGAAATGCAAATAGAATAATCATAAAAAGAATTTAAATTATTTATAACTAGAATACGTATTTATAAAACTTTATTTATATTTACATTTGATTTTATTTTTCGTTTCAACTGCCTTTGAAAATAAGCAATTTGCTAAATTTCATTGTATAATTTTTAAAATATAGTTCTTACCCTTTACACATGAATTATATATTACTGTTTAATAAATATCTTTTTGACAGTTATTATAATACATATATATAACAATTATAAAAAATTATATATCACATTTCATTTTTCAGCAATTTCATTTTGAGATATTTGATATCGTATTTCAAAAATTGGTTTTTAGAAAAGCTAACTTTGACTTGACTCTAAGCATATATATATAAAACTACCATAATCAGACTTAAAAATGATAATATAATCAATCTGTTAAAATACTGAGACATTTTTACATTTATTTAAATACTAAGACAATGTAAACAGATCTTTCGAACAAATAAGTATGTCGTATGTTCAATTTAGTATTTCAGGCAGTATAATCGTTCTTTAAGCGTTCAATTAACAATGACTATTATAATCGTGCTGGTTAATAACACATTTTTTTTTATCATTCGCAAACTAATCGTGATATATAAAATTGTAGCCCTACATTATAACTATTTTTCCATATTTTTAAAGTCTTTAATTTAACCAAAATATTCTAAAATTTATAGAAAAATGTGTGTGTTAGGAATAATGACAAATAAAGACAAAATGTATTAGCATATAAACTTTTCAATTCACTAATTTCTCGTACTTGGCATTTCTATTTGTGCATCAAAGTTACTATCCGTTAATTATAATTGAACAAATTCTCTGATTATTGAGTGAAAATCTCTATGATGTTAATAATCATTTACACTCTCTATCGATATATACATATATAACATTTTATTTTAAAACTAAAATTTGCATCGATGTTACAAATATTAAAGTTTTGGATCGAGATAGCTGAATATCAAAGCTTTTTGATCATATTTTTTTCCTTTTATTGACTTAGAGCTACTTTTGGCAATGCTGCGACAACAATTAAATGTTGAAGTCTAAATAAAAACAAATTATTTAAAATCAAATATAGAAAACTATTAGATAAATAGCCGCCCAACCTGTCTAGTGGTTAGCGTACCTGATGACAGATGGGTGGGAACTGGGTTCGAATTCTGACTCGGGCATGGATGTACTTTCTCTCTCTCTCTCTCTTTCTTGTCTTTGTGTGTGAATGGTTGCCTACCCTATAAACAGGTACCTATGGCATGTGTGTACTGAGGAAGTCGGACTCCACACCAAATATGGTTCAGTTGGAAAAGTGGAGCAGCTCACCCCATATTGCCAGCCTGGCTGGCACACGTCAACAACAACATTAGATAAATAAATAAAATCCAATCAATTTTAAATATAAAAACAACATTCAAATCGGTGAATCACATGGTTTTGTCATTGCTTATTTCCGTTTGTTCATTTTTCTAGATCATTTCCATGAAATAGTGAGCTTTGTGTCTGAAAGGATGAGTGGAACATCCTATGTTCATTATATGATGTGAAGCACTTCTTCATCTGGAAAACGCTCTTCATGATTTGGAATCAAAGATTAAGAAGACCCTCAAAACTAGGTCTGCCACCTCTATGATTTCATTTGGAGGATTTGGTACTTTCACTTCAATTTTATTTTATTTTGTCTTATTCTACATGTCTCAACTTTCATTAGTGGTTATTTTGACTCCTTAGCTTATTCGGATATAGAATCTAAACTTTTCTAATAACTAAAAATGATGCCTTTCTCTACTGGGAAAGACATCATCTCTGAAACACATTGTAAAATATCTAGGTTAGTTTATCAGGTGTAAGAATTCTCTGCTTTAGTGTGTTATTCCGAGGACAAGTTTTAATGGCATGTTTCGCTGTCGTTTTAATATTATTCAAAATCAAAACCTGAATATAATGTTTTATCCCAAACAATATTTTGGTATATTTCTTTCTCTTGCCTAGTCTGAAAAAAAAATTATGTTTTTTGGAATAGAAGGTACTTACAACAAGAAATTGATAATTAATTTAGCTTTCTGCATGCAACTCTATCGGAATCAATGCTAAGGAGTTTTCCAGGTTTCTCCATTGTAATACGTGATTACGTCCAAAGAAAATACTTTCAGTTGTGAATCAATCTATCGGAAACTATCTTTATCCAAACACTGTCAATGTACATTCCTTTTAAATAATAATTTCACAAGTCAAAGACAAATTAATTTTTTTAACAGTGTTACTTTTTATAGCTTTAGTTATGAATAACTACATTCATTTAACAAAATTATCTTTTTATTGGTCAACATTAATGTTCTTCAAATGTTCATAAATCCAACAATAAGCTGTTACTGTTTCATGGCTTCATAATGTTAATACCAAGTTTTATTATGGATTCAGTGAGCAATTGAAAAATTATTTTTATTCTGGAAAATATATGTTTTTATTAGTACATAATGAATAAATAAAACTTTATTAAGTGGTTGTGATCAAAGAATTTACTTTTTTATTTACATTGTCAGATTTTTCCAAAATGAATACTGTCTTTGTCAGAAACTTTTGTCACTTTTATTCATATTTGATGGAATTGAAACAACATATTAGTATTGTTTACTTTTTCGTGATAAAATATTTATTTTGGCATTTAATAGAATTTTAATAGAAAAATCTATTATTAAATTAGTCGAATCATAACATAGGCAATAAAATCTCATAGAACTGAAATAAAATTTTCTTTAAAGCATGAATTTCATTTAAAATTTCTTGATAGAATTACTTCAAAAATAGTTTTTCCAAGTCTCCTCTGTTTCCAAGTGGAATGACCTAACTTGGGGGCTCTATCCTATTCCCCAAAAATTCTACCATTATTATAAATCCTATATCATTATTAGTGTAAATAATATTACTTTTGATTATGTCAGCTAATATTTTATGTGGTAGAATATTATTAATTTTTTTCTCACTTTTTGTAGTCTTGTATAAGATTAAATTTTAATATTTGCTAGGAAACAAAATTAATGTACAGCGCCATCTATTTTCTATAATTTAAACTAATATCTCCTTATTCCTTAAGGTTATTCAGAATTTCTTCCCAGTTACCAGTATTATAAATTTTAATCTACTATCTGGTCAATGTAAATGATTCTATTAAAAAATTCCTTTTTTATCGCTATCTTGGAACATACGTAATTTAGTTCATTTTTTTAATCTGTTTATTTAACTTTTGCTGAAATTTCCTATGATAGGTTTGTGTTTAAATAAAAATGTTTGAATAATATTGTGTGAATATGTCTCTTATTTAGAATATTAAAAGAGAAGAAACTTTTTTAGATAAAAATAAAAGGAAGTTACCTTCATCAAATTAACAGCAATAAAACAAAGTGACACAAAATGAATTTAATTTTTAGTTTACTAGGATTTAGATATTTATATGTGCTTTGTATACATAATTTAACCAAAACATCGATTTTTTTTCTGTTATTTATCACAAATAATTTTTTTTAATCCAAAAAAAATTATTCAGTTCTGACAATTTTTTAATTCATTTTAGGAAATAAAAATTTATTCATGATATTTGTGACCTACATATTCTTTAAAAGTTCCTAAACTATTGTGAAGAAATTACGATTCTAAATACTTTTTCTTTCATTATTCAAGTTTTTTATGACTACTTTTATATAAATTTTATAAAATCAATTTCATTCTCTGCATAAGAGTTTCAAAAAATTATTTGAACTTTTTAATAATTTTTATAATTTCTTAAAACTTATCCAAAAACCATTTTTAGAGGAAAATGTAAAAACTTCTTGCGAAAAGAATGAAAATGATTTTCTGCAATTTAAGTAATTTAATTTTAATTCGTTAGAAAATGTATTAATGTAATATTTTTAAAACTGGCTTTTTGCTTTTTATATAATTAGAAAACGTGGAAATTTTCAATCTGATATCTTAAATATTAAAAATTATTTCTACCTTAATTTTACTCTGCATAAGACTCATAAACAACAACCATTTTCTATGTAAAATTTTCAACCTAATTCATTATAAATATCAATAATTCATTATAATTTCTTATAAATATCATAAAATATCGTACATGTATTTTATATCATAAAATACAGAATATGTCCATGATATTCCTAAAGTCTATAGTGAATTGTCTAGTAACTGTATAACATCGAACTCTTCGACTATGAGGGCGATGAGGCGTCCTAGGTAACACAGGATTTTTGTAAGGTTTTCGTGATATCCATTACATAAGCAACTTTACAAAATTTTTCATATATAAAAGAATGTTATTTTCAAGTTGTGAAAACAGAAGTTCGGACAATACCTACATCATATTGAATAAACATCACATGTTGTTTCAGATTACACTTGGTAGCGCCAAGCCCTCCCATCAGAGAATAGGCGAATGAAGTCAGAGAGAGAGTGTCTTCCGTTTTTGAATGCGGACACCATCATACGAAGGTGGAAATACGACTTTTAGCTCAAAGATGGCAGCACTATCTGAATCTTCCAATTTAGAGATTAAAACCAGTGAAGACCCAAAGCCTGGCTCCTACCACCCCCAGAGGTATTAATTTGTAATGGGAATATGGAGGACATTGCGACGCGACAGATTTTACTTGCCCCTGTCGCCATTACTGAACACCACGGATCTTCGGCGGAGCCGGGATTCGAACTCACCACCTTTTGGAAACGAGAATGAAGCCCTAACCAACCAGGCCACCGCGGCCTATAAATATTACATAAATGTGTTTAATTATGTAGCAGAAACTAGATAATCATCACGATAAATCAGTCAATAGAGATAGAACGGAATCTGAAGGAACATTCTTTTTTAACACTCGTCTTATAAAACATGAAGTGAATTGAATGAATGGGTTGATTAATAGGCGGTTTTGGAAGTGTAAAATAAATGATAATTTTACCATGGTATCTATTAATAAAACGGTATGTATGAAATGCTATTTTAAACATCTAAAATCGTATTCTCTAATTAAGTCATATTTAAAAATATGCAAATAAATTATAAATTTCTTTACTTCTTCTCTCTTTTTATCTCTTTTTTCATATTTTGTTTGTGTACTGGAAGTAAGAGTTTGCTTGTGAGTAAAATTCTAAAAACATTCCGCTTCTAAGGTTTTCAACATGATTCAATCAGAAGCAAGACTTAAATTATTAAGTGGCATCATAAAAAGACTACTCATGAGTCCTAGTGATTTACGGTACATAAATACACTACCCATGAAATGTCTATGAAAATTCCTCACAGATATTAAAAATAATAATTATAATGCGATGAATGAAAATTTCACTTTTTGCTGCCAGATTATTCACTACATAGTGACAAAATTACACTTCATTTTTAAACTTTCATTACTTAAATTTTTAATTGCATACTCTTTCTTTTGTTTTTATACCTAAATTTTATGGAAATTTTTTAAAGAATATTGAAATATTCTTATATAAGTTATGAGGAATAGTGTTAAGATTTGTAATTATAAACATTTGTACATGTTTGCTAACAAAAAAAACTTTTATTTTAAAAGTTAAGTATCTATGAAAATAGAGTATCTATGTAAAGTTCTAATGAAGCATTTTAAACATTACATTTTTAAATTAATATATATATATATATATATATA
>JAPDSC010045950.1:36786-47796 GCA_026290005.1 Latrodectus geometricus
TGTGTGTGTGTGTGTGTGTGTGTGTGTGTGTGTGTGTGTGTGTGTGTTTATCTTAAAAAAACACATTCTGCCTCAGAATAACGAGTCATTTTCATGAAAGTCGAAGTATGTTCAGACGAATTTCATTGGTACCTTTCATAATCTTACAAAACGAAATTTTTAAGGTAACAGATGATTTACTTAAATCATTTCTGCTGAATCAAACAAAAAGTTACTTATGATGTTCACGTATATTTATATTTTAAAAAAAATGATTTTTCACATTTAGAAAGTGGAAAAAACGATATCTCTTCGTTAAATGTAGACACATTTTATGAGTAATGATGTTGAAAATTTTGCTACCTTTATTTAGATATGTATAACATAAAAACAAGTTGGAGCTATTTTTAATTGATCGCCTTTTCATCTATATAATGTTTCCCATATAATGTAATACAGATTGGTGTGGTGTGGATACAAGGCTTAAACTTAGATATAAAGTTAGACTGGTATGATTGTCATTTAAAATTAAAGAACGCTTGGTCTTCGTGCTGTTCAGCAGTTTACTAGTTGATATGGATCAGGATTCTATTGAACTCTTTTGTTACTTGATAAATTATTTCCTTTTCTTAATAATTTTTGTAATCTATATTTGGTGTACCGTATTTAAATTTACAATATTTCTGCGCAATATCACATTTAGTCAGAACTCGTATTTATATTTGTTCAATAATATAAAGGAGAAAAATTAGACAATAGCGTTAAATGAAAGTCAGGCATATTATATATACTTCAATTTGTGTATACTTCACAATAAACCATTATAACCAGGACTTCGAACCGGAACTATCCGAAAACATCAAAAAGAAAATCGTTATTTTGGTCGCAATGAAAACAGAAAGTGAACCGAAAAATATCGGTTTATTCCGGTTCGATATATCATCAATCCTTTTGTTACTATAACCAACTTATCAAATATTTTCTAATTAAACGTCAATCATATTATTATTATTACATGTACATTAGTTCTAGATTTCCTGTTTTGATCTTTTCAGTTTTGCATGAAACGACTTGTAGAAGGCCGATTTGCTTTAATTAAATGAACTAAAAATATCAATGGTTTTTAAGAAACATATCAATTTGACTTATATTTTCCGTATCTCAGTGTGCGATCGTCTATGGATTTGTATATACTGTTTAGATAAACAAAGCAGCTGCTTAGCAGGAAGTTTACAGTACGGCGCCGACCTAAGAAAAAAAGGGTTCCCAGCGTATACTAACAATAGTGCCCCTGTCTAATCGGTGAAGAGACGTAAAAAGGCTAATAAAAGAGTTGAGATTAATTCATAAAGAGTAAGTACAATGGTCAAAACTAGAAATATCATCAAAACTATAAATCTAACAATCAAAACTAGAACAATCAAAAAAGTAAATATTCAAGGGAAAGAATAAACTAAAAATTCCGTTTATATTAGAAAATTAAGAAAATCTTATTTTCTAATATACGGGATGTAATATGTTTATTTACTTATAATTACAAATAATATATTGAAATCTTTATACAAATGCAAAGATTTTTTTTTATTTGATCTTTAGCTTTCTTTTTTTAATTTCAGATTATTTGGTAGACATTAAATGTGTTGAATTTTGATATCCCCATCTCCATAAAAAAGAATTAATATTAAACAATTTTTTGCGGAATTTGGACTAAATGAAAAATAAAGTTACGAAATTTTAAAAATTCCCTAGTAGATATTTTATATAATCAGATATCTAACATGAACATTGTTAATGAAAAGTGATAATTTAGTAGAAGTAGTTTATTTGGATCCGCGTTATCAAATCTTGCTTTCCACGTCACAAACGGCACAGGTAGTGCAACATTTCAAGAATGTTTTGTAATAAATAACAATTTTGGAAAAATCTATTTCAATTGTAAACGAGAAAACACAATTTTTTAAAGCAATGAAAATGAAGATTTAGAGACTTTTTTAAAAAGTAAAAAACTGGCAATAAAACACATAAATTTTCTATTTCTACTGAGATTGGGATTAAATTCATTTTCAATAATTTTGACAATGAGCTAAGGCTCTATATAAAACATAATACTTTAGATTTCTGGAAAGAGAATAAAATTACCTATCTGCATTTGATTAAGATTATAATGGTGTTATTGGAGCTGCTCCAGCTATACACAAGTTATAGTTGAAAAGACGTTTCCTGGTTTGAAATTTACTCTTCCAGACAATAGAAGTAATCTCAATGAAACCACGTTAGGAGATATTTTATTAATAAGAGGCAATTTTCATATTTTAATTAAATAAAATGTTTTTTCATAAATATTGCACTGTCAAGCGCACTACATTAGCGGCAAGCTTGAAGCGACGAAGATAAACATAATCATGAACTTCTTTGTCAAACCCGACTTTGATGATGGATAACACTGCCAATACTCACCGTTCTCTGCACACCGCTCTTGTCGTACATGCTGGTTAATTGAATCAATTTACTTAATTTACCAATTAAAAAGAAAAGCAAATAAATCTAATTTTGATAGAATTAAGTGTTTATTTATAATAGAATGATATTTTTAGAACAAATAAGATTATAAAAATTATTCATTCGGAAATACAACGAAAACCAAAAACTATTATTTTTAATGTTATTAAATTGATTCTCAAACGTTTCTGTGTGGCAGTACACTTTTAACTATTTCAAAATTTGGCGGCACACAAAGAAAAAGATAAGTTGTTGTTTACTTACCTATAATGCATTATGTAAAATAGTTTATGATGAATGTAAAATTCAATAATATAATATGTACTATGAAAACAACAGTACTTTACTAAGGGATTAATTACACTGTAATAGGATACTTTTAATAAGAAATTTGATCTTGCTGTTTTTTTGATAATTTCATTTATATTTGGTCGTGAAAAGGACTCAATGCGACTTTCATATCGTCTTTTACATTTAATACTCTGGATCTATTTTTTTTTTTCGTCTTTATGTTGGTTAATACTGAAAATCCTAATTCACACAAATAAGATGAAGAAAATTGTAATCGTAGATACTGGGAACACTAGAAATTTCTTCACAAGGGGCAAACATTTCACTTTATGATAGGTCGCAGTTATTGAATAGAAGAACAGTTTTTTATACAATAAAATATGTGGTATTTAACTTTAAAAACAATTTTTCTTTCACAGTGTACATTTTTTGTTTAAACATACTTTTCTCGTAATAAAAAAGGATTATAATTTTTACTATATACATTTCTAAAATTTGGCGTCACCCTTTAAGAATTAGGCGGCAGACAAAAGTGTCGCTGTACAGTGGTTGAGAATTACTGTTTTAAAGGAACGAAAGCCCAAACTGAGCCTACATATTTTATTTTAGTTAAACTGAAACGAAAAAAAATTACGGTTCGGAGCTTTAGTTATAACTAGAAGCAACAATACGCATAAAAATGAGATTGTTAATTATTACATTTATTCAAAGAATTATATGGTTAAAAGTTACAATATTTAATTGCTCAAGATGATATAACATTAAAAAATAAGTTATATTCACTCTTAAATTTTCTAATATATTTTAGAAATGAAGAAATAAATTTTTGTTTACAAATATTGATATATTCTTTAAATAAGTAAAAATGAGAATCAATTTATTTGCATTAAAAAAAAATAATTTTTTGATAGCTTATACTTTTACATGTTTAGTCAACTTTGCTTTAGAGATTTTTGAGGAGTAACTGATACAGAGAAAAAACATTCGTCGCAGTATGACATTCAGAATTATAAATAACAACCGCACTAATTGTATCTGTCAATCAGCTAGAAAGACAGCAATGAAATTGCTTCCGCCAGTCCTTGGAAAAGGAGGCAATATTGACACTGCAGACTTTTTACGATGAATATTTTTTTCTTTCATGTATATATATATAAACATTGCAATTTCTTTGATTTTGGCTCATCACTCAAACTAAGAACTATATTTAGAATCAGAGTTGAGTAATTTTAATATGTGTATGAAATGTATTTTCTTTGTGACAAAATATATCTTCTTAATAAATATTTAGAAAATGCCAAAAATTTATTATGTAAATACACTGCTAAAAGTAATTAAAGTATGTTGTAAGTTTTATAAAATAATGGTATAAGCAATTTGTCTACATAAAATGGAAGAAGATAGTCATTAACGCAAGGTTTCCTCATTTTCAAACTTCGCATTATGCAAATTTTGAGTTTTATGTCAAAGCCAACGCTTTAGTAGCAGCAAATGAGATTTGGCTTTCAACTTAATGTAAGACAAAGCGGAAAAGAATGGTCGACATTCAGTAACCGCGTTGTTTCGAGGAAGTCATATAACCGAATCAAGAAGTTTGGAGATTTTTTGGTCAGTTAGAGGTAGCCAAATACAGTTCGAAAAGCAGAAGGATGGAATTTCACGAAGTGTGATGTCCAGATTGTTTTTTCGAGACTGAAAATGTAGACCAAAGATCAGAGCAAGGACGTAGACGTGATTAAGTGCCCAATGAAGACCGTTATTTAACGCTAACACCTTGGAGACACCGAAATATGCCTATCACTCGTTACCACCACCTTCACTCAGTCACTGACACCATAGTTTCTACCCAAATTTTTCGAAACAGCCTTCATGCTTTAAGGCTATGATCCTGGCTGACCAATGGTGTAGCCACGTTAATAGAAAGGCATTGTTATGCCTGCAGAAGTGGACAACAAAGCATGGGAACTGGAGAAGTAAATGGCACATATTCTTTTCTCTCTGATGAGTTCCATTTTTCTCTTGATCCTGAAATTAGGCATAGTTTCATCTGGTGCACGTAGCACTAGAAACAATCCTGATTTCGAGATCAAAAGCTCTAGATTTGACGGTGGGGAAGAGATGCTAAATGCTGGCATTTCCATTGATGGACTCAGCGATCTCCATATCATTCGAAATGGAGCTCTGACCCATCGTCGATATAGGGATGAGATCCTCAGACGTACTGTAGTCCCTTACGCTGCAGCAATAGGAGATGATTGCATCTTAATGAACAACAATAAGTCAAACCGTACTAACTTGGTGAAGGATTTCCTTTTGTAAATCATAGGCATGGAATTGTCAGAGTTCTCCGGACATAAACTCAAGAGACAATGTCTGCGACATTCTAAGCAGAAGAGTTACAAAGTGCCTTCCAACCCCACAAACTGTCCAAGAACTGAAAAGAACTCTTCTGGAAGAATAGAACATAACATCCGAGCCCCTCATTGACTCAATGCATTAAAAGTGTTCAACGTTGCTGGCCGTCTGAATAAACTATAACCCCCATTAAAAACGATTTTTTTAAACTCCTTTGTTAATACTTTTTCCTTTTAACCAAATGCTCAATAAAACGCATTTCTTGCATAAACAAATGTAATTTCTATTTCACATTTCCTACTACTTTTGTTAATAATGCATCAACCAACCAAAAAATGCTACATCAATAGACAATCTTAATATCCTTTAATTGTTTTCAGCAGTATATTTGTAAAATTGATTCATTTATTATTATGGGCAATTTTTTATTTATAAATATTCTTAAAAATTATAAACTTATGGAGATCTGCATTTCACATACTTTACACCAAATCTGACAAAGCTCGCTATTACTAATATTCCCAATTATATTTATTCTCATAATAGAAGGCTTTAGACATCTGGTAAATGTTACAATGTTTATATATATATATATATATATATATATATATATATTTTTTTTTTTTTTTTTTTTTTTTTTTTTTTTTTTTAATTTATAGTAGTCATCATCATGCTTGGCATCTCAAGAGGAAGCATTCTTATAAATCTTAGCTTAGACAGCTACAATTTTTTGTTTTGAAGAAACCTACATTTTCAAGTTGTTATATCGTAAAAACCTCATTATGTGAAAATTCATAAGTTTGTAATAAAATCAATAAGATGATAAACTTGTATGCAATTTGAGCAAATGTTTCGTTTTATTTCAATTGATAAAATCATTTAATTTCATATACAATGTCAATTGAGACAATTAAAATGGAATTTTTTAAAGACATACACAAAAACATTCGTGTTTGCAAGTAATTCACAGATGTAAAAATTTGCAGCACTCTATTGAGGAGTACTCTTGAATTCACAAAATTGATTCAGAAAAGTAATATTTATAAATTGTAGTTACACATAACAAAATGATTTAATTTGGATCTTACTCTAAAACTACAATTAATTTTTTTTTTTTTTTTTTTTTTTTTTTTTTTTTTTTTTTTTGTAAAAATATTGAAAATTTTAGATTATGGACAAGTTATATTATACAAAAATCAATATATGAGTTCATAAAAACTAGCAGAAATATCAATTAATTGTAATTTAAGCAGTTTTATTTGAATCTGCTACGTAACATACCTTTCTTTTTATCTCCAATGGAGCAGGCAATTACAGATTTTATCTTTATACCGTACAGAGATCAAAGAAACATAAAATAAACTAAGAATACTTAAAACATTAAAAGCACCTAAAAAATAAAATCAGTTCAAAAAGCCTCTAACCTACCAGTATTGAGAGTAGATACTGCTCTTAGAGCTGAGCAAACGGAGATATGATCATCATCTATAATCGCACCACTACGGCACAGGGGGTAAGTAGGACTATCCACCAATTGAAACGGAAAAAGTTGCATATAAACAGTCATGTCCAGATGCTAGTCGAAAGGCAGCCACTGCATTATCTCTTGGAAACGTAACTTACCTCGACTTCTATTAAAACTAGTTTACGCATATACAGGTGAGTTATAATAACTAGTATGCATACATAGGCTCCATGTTATTGATTCATGGTACCCTGTTTAGGATATTTATATTCGTCTGGAGAATATAATAGTTCTCTCGTTCACAATATAATTCAAACTATCTTCTATTTCACAAATGAATTTTTTGTGAAATAGTTTATAATAAAGTTTTTTAACTAATAAATACTTGTTACATTTGCTAAATGTAATATTTTTAAACATTAATTCAAAAGCAGCAGCTTGTGTCTCAAACTGGTTTCCTGAATAGAAGCTGAAATCGAAATCACGCAATAAGTTAGAAGAAGTAACACTTTTAACTTTATCGAAACGCTCATATGATTTGAATGTCATAATCGAAACATACGAGCGTTTCACACATGTGATCCGATCTATATTCGATTAATAGCGATCCACGTTATCAGAAATTCGTCAGTGCTCGTCCTGAAATCCCACTCAAAACCCACAATACTTATAAGCGACTAGTAGAGAAACGTTTGATTGTTCAGTTAATGTAAATGCATGGATGTAAAGGTGAAATAAATAAAACAATTAGAACAACAATAATCAACTAAATTTAACTCATGGGTATTCTTGAGACGAACTCACTTTGAAAGTAACACATATAAGTAAGGAACAAAAAACTTTGTCACCAGCTGTAAAAACCAGTTCATCTGGTGACATTACAACGTCATGATCATGGAATCGTTTTCCAATGATAAAACATTTTACAAGATGGTGCTTATGTGGGTGAAGTGTCTAAAAAATTTCATAGCTCTATCCTAAAAGTTTTCCTACATGGCCGCATCCTTCATACATCACGCATCGTGTTTTGAAGAGGCTGCAAAAGACGGGTTGCATAACAAACTCATCACGATCGGCAGCTTAAAGAGTATGCCGATCGTGAGTTGGTTAAACAACTAGAGAAAGTCGCAAAGCTGAAGTTAGATCTCTCAGAAAGCCTCGAGTATAGAAAATCATGTGGTAAGCAGGTGTTCTTAAATACCGATCAATATCATTGCAGGAATTATTCACGGAAGTCAGTTATGATTACAAATGTTCAATGAATCAAATCTTAGCTCGATTTCTACTTGAAACATTTTTTTTTCCAACTTTTGATACGTTTTCTGTATACAAAATAATCAAGTTATGAAGTAAAATAAATTTTCCCACTTTTTCTTTTACATAGGTTGAAGTAAATTTTATTTATATCGATTAAATTATTTTTATACTATGAATTTTAGAAGAAAAACAATTGATAATTATTCTATTTTGTTCAAGCAATTTACTAGTACAATCTTAACAATATATTAGTCTTAACAATATATTACAATCTTAACAATATATTAATCAACTAAGCAATTTACTAGTACAATCTTAACAATATATTAGGTTGGGGGAAAAGTAATCCATTATATTTTCGGTAGACGTCTGTAGTGATCGATATCTCGTCAGGTATATATCAAACAATTTCAGATTTATGCTCGTTGGAAAGGTGACATTTGACACTAAATTATCCTCTTGCGGTTTTTTGCTTGATTAATTCAGTTACGAGTACAAGGTTTTAAAAATGGAAGACAACAAACAGAAAGTTAGATACATTTTCGTTTTTCTCTTATAACGGCGAAAAAGATAGCCAGGTGGCTAAAATTGTGAAAGGTGTTTATCGTCCTATATAAGACTGTAACAACCAGTTACGTACAATTTTTGTTTCGTCGATTCCGTTCGGGTATTTTTGATGTTAGAGATGCACCTCGCATGTGGATACAGCATCGTCGAAAATGTCTATAAAAAATCAAAAATGATCGAAGTTAACCGCATGTCAGCAGTCGTAACGCGCAAGACCTAAAAATCTACATGAAAGCTGTTTTAAACCTTTTTACAAAGCGAATCCAAAAGAAGTTACATAAAGTTCACGTAAAAATAATGGATTTCTTTTTTCCCAACCTAATTTATAAATTTAACAAAAAATTTGCTCATTTCCTTGAATTTTATAAAATAATAAAAATAATGAGTATTAGGGGAAATGCTTCGAATAAACATCGTTGTGCTTCGTATCTTGAAGGGGAAAACGGTGTTTGGAGTGTCACGGTCATGACCTTCGCAATGGTTACAGTTTCTATTCTAGCATTAGCAAAGCTCATTCCGTTCGTATATCAGTAAAACCACCACTTAAATGGCATTTTCTCAAAGCCACATCATTCAAGGTTATTTCATTGCCTCTATTCTGAAAAAATGCTTGGTAGTTAAATCCATTTTAAAAGGGTCCTAAAAAATAAAAGTGTTTTTTTCCTATTATGGGCTGTGACGTCCTATATGCACTTGTAGAAAGGGAAGAAAGAGAGGGAGAAAAAAAACAGAATTTCAATCGAAGCATATGAACTTGAGAGAACTGGCGTAGGCAAAATCCATGGTTCAATGACGCTAAAGCATATTCTGTTTCCTACATCATCACTGCCGTGAACAAAGCTACAACCGAAGAATCAAATCTTCAAGATTAATTATAAGAGAAAAATAAAGAAAAAAAAAAGGATATGTTACTGACTCACGAAAAAACATTGAGGATAATATCTAGCAATTTTTTTTTTCAGAGGCAACTTTTGAATGATTTCTATTCATTTAAGTTTATTTTATCAAAAAGTGTATTTTTTATATACTTCTCACATAACAGAATTTTTACTCTTCACTGATTTAGGCGAAGGGATATCTTTTAACCAAATATTCTTTTTTTGTTATTGTTATAAAAACTGAGGTCACACATTTATTTTGTAAGTTCAGTATGCAATTTATTTCAAATTAAAATTAAATTACTTAAAGTGGATAAAAAAAAGAACAAGAACAATGGAAAATTATGAATTTTAAAAAAAATTATTTCTGATGAGTTATTGTTCACTTCTTAGTTTCTTAAGAATCATTAAAGTTTGATATTTTATAATAGATGTGGACTTTAGTTCCTAATAAATACATTTCACCTCAGAAGGAAAATGAATATTTGCACTATTTCTTTTCTCAAACATCATAGTGAGTTGTGAAATGACAACAGGACATTTTTCGAGTGAAACAAAAAATATGTGACTGAAATAACTGATTGCATAATATATATTTTTATTGAATAATATATTTTTTTACATTTATAGCTGTTAGTCTCCCTCATTCTTTCCAACAGAAATATTTTAAATATCTATATTTTGTACAATAAAAATAGAAACTACATAATTTATAATAACTTTTGTGAAATACTAATAATCAATCAAATTCTCTTCTCAAATTTGCCATTGATTGATTTTTTGCCTCAACTGCAATAATGAATCAGTTAATTAATTTGATTTATTTAAAGAGACAAGTACTTTATTTAAAATCATAGCATTTAAACAACTCAAAGTTAAGCACTATTAGAAAAATTATTATAAATAAAATATATTTACTACTATAATGAGATTTTTTTTTAATTTCCTTGTTGCATAATGCATCTCCAATAATGTTTATTAATATTTTTAATTCAATTAGCAATTCATTTATTTTATATTATCAATTTTTAATGTTTTTATATATTTATCATATTCCTTATTAGTAAATATTCTGTAAAAAGTTTTAAATTCTAGTTTCCAGTATATTGCTCATAAATATGGTTGAAAATCAATTTAGAGAATAATGCTCAGCGAATATGGCTTCATGTGAATATATGATTATGTACAAAAATTCAAAGGGTAAAAAATAAATAGTTTAAAAAACATTCGAATTTTTTTAGATTTTTGGATAAAACTAATAAATTATGAAATATACTAACTAAAGCAGATTATATTGATAAAAAAAGTTATAATTTAATGATAATTTATTCCTTTATGAAGCAATTATTCAGATTAATGTTCAAAAAATCAATCATAATTCTTATACGCCAGAAGTCTTATAGTAATCTCTCAGGCATAGAAAACCAAGGAGATACGCTTTGGACGAAGCATCGAATACGGGCCGTATTTTAGTTGTTAAATTAGATTCCTTAAAAACAGCTCTGTGAGGGAGGTACCTGCATGTCATTTCATTTTCTTTTTCGTTAACTGACACTAGTTCTATGATCCCCTTTTGTTCCCATTCCTTAAAAATGTTGTCATAAGACTCAAATTTTCCATTCGCGATAAGTTTAGAAGTCATGGAGCCTAAACGTCTCTCCGAATGATCTCTCAAATCACTTAAGTTAGGATGACCTTCAATCCATGGAAGATTTACTT
>JAPDSC010045954.1:0-10223 GCA_026290005.1 Latrodectus geometricus
AAGAATTATGTGGTTTTCCAATAAACTTTTTTTTAAGTCCCGTTTAAATTTTTTTTTTTTTGTTTGATATGCATAACGAGTGCTTCTTTTTAGGATAGCACTAATTTTTGTTAACATTAAAATGGGAAAAAAATTGCACTTCTGTGCTTATTCGACTAATAAATAACACGCAATGTACTTAAAAACATAAAAGAATTTTTTTGAAACTCTTTTGAGAGGCAACGTTTCTCTAAATAAGCCGTTGCAAATGCATTTCGCTTCAATTACATTTTTTTTTATTTCACTCTTATAATAAAATTTATTTATATTTAAAAAATCAATAATTTTAATATTGCTAGTTAATGAAACTAAATTGTGCATTATTTAAAACAAAAGTAAAAAATATTTTTTCTCATCTATACAATTATATTTTATATTATATAAAAAAATTTGTTATATGCAATATACTTTATGGAAATATAAAGCGCATGAATATAACCATACTTAGTTTTATAATTTTTGTGGATTATCATAACTTAAGCCAATATTGAACCTATTTTATTATTTGAAGAAAATAAATTGTGCAATAATACACAGAAGCTTAAGTGAGGTAACATTTCTTCGTACTATATTTATTTCAATAGAAATGTATATTATTTCTGATACTTTAGTACTGATGACCATCCAAAATGCGACATTATGAGGAAGCAAATCATGTGGAATTTACATTATTTACTTGTGGCAATAAAGTATGCAAGCTATTAACATTGCAGCTCATACGCAATCACGAGTGTCTGATTTGAAGTACGGCAGAAATTTTTTGGGTAATTGGCTTATTTACGCCTCATCAAGCAAGTCTCTTGGTTCGACCAAGGAAGAATAGTAGCTTATGGTTATTTCTGATTATCTCTTATTTAAATTGGTAGTAGAATTGAACGAAACCAGGCAACTATGATGGGGATTTGTAAAGTACCATCAGTAGGCAGGAGCGAACAGTGGACCGACGGAATCTATTGCAACCACCTCATGTATGAGTCACTGCAAGTGATGGTAGGCATATTGGGCATTTGGCAGAAGTGAAACACTTAGCCACATCCCGAACCATAGTATAACAGATAAATTTTTTTAAGTATCTTTCGGTTTGATCGGAAAAGATCTCTGGATGACAAGTTAAAGGTTAGAAATTTTCATGATACTTGCTTCTAAATTATGAAGAATTCCATCTTTCGTTAGCAAACTTTCATATAACTGGTAGAACCGAGCTCTGGGTCCTAGCCCAGTTCAATGTACAATTCGACGTCAAGTCAGAAAGTATTCGTTTTTCAGACAACGTTACTTTTTATCAGAAAGTGTTCGCTAGTACCATTCGACGTCCTTTGCAATTGTGTGGAATCTGCAAGGTTTCCATTGCTTTATTTAGCCTTGACTCAACATCACTGACATTTACACAGACTATGGTGAGATGAATAATAGACATGAACGAAGGAATTTAATGACTGTGTCTTTACTGCCGAATTCTGTTTTGCCTGTAACACCACTATGGTTGGATTTGAGTCTAGAAACGCGGTGGGGAGAGACTACTGAATTGCTGCGTTATGCATTGCTACACTGCATACATTCAGTTTTGCAATAAACCATATTCTAACAGGACATTGCAGGCAATATTTAAGAGCTTTTCTTTACCCATCAGATTGAATTGCTCTCTTGGCCTGTTCGTTCTCCCGATCTATATCCAATCAAAAAGGTTTGGTCTGTGTTTCCTCAATAACTCGTCAGAGGTACATTAACGGCTGCTACATTAAATAAACTTTGGCAATATGCGGATGTCTTGTGGATTGCTACACCCTAATAACGCATGCTAAGCATCTTTGATTACATGCTGAAGCAATTGACAGAGATTATAGACAACAAATGGGGCTACACAAACTTCTGAGTTTGACACCCGGCTATCTTAATAGGTAGAGTATAAGACTCTTAATTTCAGGGTCGTTGATATGAGTTCCATGTTGGGCATAAGTTTTTCTGATGGTAGATACAGCGAGTTCTTCCGCTTGATCCTTGCTTCTAAATTACGAAAATTCTGTTTCAGATGATTCCAACTAGGCAGAAGAGCCCAGTTCAAATCTAAATATAGGGAAGTATGCTAGTGCTACTCACTTCTGAGTTTGACATCATCTGTAGTTCATAGCAGGCTGTAATTACTATTATTTAATCTTTGCATAACGTGTTACAGGCAAAACAAATTTTGCTTTAATATCTCTAATCTCTCTTGGTATTGCATTTTGGGTATCTTGAGATGTAGCTCATTTTCAATAAATGGAGACAGGAATTTTTATCAGAATACAAAAGAACATAATTCATATTTAAAAATAATTAAATTTATTGTCTCTAACTAAATTTGAAATTGTATGATTTATTTTTTTTAAGATTTATTATTGATCTCAAAATACATACTGTTTGGGACTTATTTAAAAAGAAGTCATGTAAATTTTAATATTGTAAATGTGAGAATCGAAAGCACTTTGAGACAACATCCAGCCGCACCTTCATCCATTCCTCTTCGAGACTCCAGGAGAAGGTGAGCGGAATAATTTAAAGAAGAGGGCTGTCGGCATGTATGGAACAGAGAGTACAAGTCTCTGTAACTTCGACTTCTGTTTTGGGGTCTTAAGCCATTAGAAGATCGTTATGATTTGGAGATGTCAGTTTCGGAATAGTCTAATAATTGTTTAGACTTCTTATGCCATCTTATATAAAGGATTTATTATAGGAGACGTCAGTCTCAACATTTACAAATCGTTAATTGTTTGGGCTACTTTAGCCAGTTTCATTAGTTAAGTATGTATGTAAGAGACGCCAGTCTCAAAATATATCTATCGGCTTATAGAGCCATATGTGATCGATTTCAAATGTTTGTGTTGTGATGTTTTAAAAATTAAATTAAAATTATCATATGTAATTTTGTTCGTAATTATTTCACCCGAACCTATGCAAATTGATTTATCATTATCGGATTACCAATCCAAAATAGAAAGAGGGAAATTTACTATGACATTGAGTTGAATTATAGAAAATCTACATTATAAGTGGAAAAATCTGATACCAAACATTTAATTGCAAAACAGTAAGCATTTAATAACAAATTTTCTCACAAAGATTTTTTCCGATTGACGAGTTATCTCGTAAAATATGTGATGCCTGATTTTACCCCAAAAAGAAGCATTAATACATGAATTACTTCTTTGTGTTTGGTTGTATTATTTTTTACACATAAAATTTACATGATAAAATAACAAAATTATGAAATAATCTTCTTATGTGACGTAAAATTGTAGTGAATAAAAAAGCTGTATTGTGAATTTTTTTAAATGTTAGTTGTGCATAAAATTGTGTATTTTTTTTAACCTAGTTATTTTGTTTAATATAGAAACAAATATGCATCATCAAACTTCTAAAACACGCATACAATTATAAAAATAGCAATTTTGAGCACGATAACGCATTCATTTTATTATATGCTGATATTTAAACTCACATATTAGTTGTGAGTTACATACAAAGGATACTGAATGACCATGAGATGAAAAAATTAAATTAAATTTTCGAAGTTGTAAGAAAATAAGTTTTTGAAGGAAAATATTTAGATTTTAGAATTTTTTTTGTCTCTACTAAAATACAAAAAATCAAAGTAAAATTATTACAGGTAATTAAATACAACATTTTAAAATAAAAATATGAAGCTTTAGGAATGGAAATTTTTAAAATATATCGACTATTTGTATCATATGAATATCCACATTATAAAGAATTAAATATACTTATATGTGATGAGATGGAAAATTGGAATAAAATTTTTAAATTTAAAATATGTTAATTTTTAAATAATGTTACAAATAGAACAATTTTTTATTATTATTTAATATAATAAAAAGTAATTTGCTTTCTGACATAGAAACACCGTATAAATGGTCTTGTCTATTTTTTTTATTTTGTCTGTAGATCAACAATTGATCACTTTCGGAGCTGATAAAAATTAGGAAATATTTGTAATCAAGCTCCAATGAAGTAAAATTATTTTAGTAAAGTAAAATTTAAGGAAAAGCACTTAACTTGCTTGCAATTTAAGTTTTAAAAATGAATAATGAATTCAAAACATCACTGACAACATATTTAAATATTTATGTTGAATGTTTAATATAAAAATCAGATACTAGTAAAATGAATTGTAATCAAAAATTAATTATTAGAGTAACAGAGCAAGTTAAAATAGATTAATGTTTTTTTTCACAGTTTACTATTAACAATAATAGATAAATAAATAAAAAGTTCTTTATTAATTACAGCTTAGACATTTAAAGAATTGTTTGTGCCGCCATCTAGTAGCACTTTATATCACAAAAAGTTATCCTGAGATTTCTTCCAGAATATTTACGATTTGTTTTGGATTAAAAAAATTTTGTCATGCTTGTCATTGTTTTGTGGAGTTCTCGGGGGGTAGTTCTCGAAATTGCTAAGGGGTTTTCGAAATTGCTAAGGGCTCGAAATTGCTTCTAAGGGGGTAGTTCTCGAAATTGCAAAACTATTTAAAAAGTTTACAGCATAAAATGATTAAACATGCATAAAATATGATTTTTCAATTAATCGTTTCTGCAATTTCTATTTATTTAAATATCTTTTCTTAGATATCCCCTTCCCACCAACAATCGCTTTTATAGTTAAATAAATTTTATATCCTTTCTTAATTTTTCTAATCTGTTAAAATAATGGAAAAAACCAGCAGTCGATATTGTCAATTGATTAATGATCTATTGTTTGATTTTATTTTATGGTTAATTCTTTTGGTTATAATTGTCTTCTATAAAGATATAATGTCAAAATCACAAATAATATGAAATTATAAAAGGGAAAAGTATGTATTAAAATCAAAATTTTATTGTGAACCACAAAAATTATAGGAAAAAATATATTTCAGGATACCCCTTGGCGAAAATTGTAAATTTTTTTTCACCAAACGTGTTTTTGTGGGTGTTTGAAAAAAGAAAATGCCACCGAACACATTATGCAACTGAAAAATTACAAATTTTATGCATATTTATAAACTTAAAAGTAAGGTTTTCTTTAAATGAAAACAAATATTTTTTACCACTGTAATCAACATCACCCAATCTGGTGCCAATTTGGCCAGAAACTAAAGCGTAACCAGAAGTACAGGTCTGTTAAATTTTAAATTTCTGGTTTAATCACTCAAAGCTACTTAGCTTGTTTTAAATTTTTACTTTAGCTCAATTCTTTCTACCATGTTAATTTTATTGTATTTGATTCTCAAGCATATTTGGCACATGTAATTTATATCGTAATGCATTATGCAGGATATGTATATTATAATTACGTTAACTTATTTGACCCCGTATTGTCGTAAAGGTGTGGTATGGTTAAAATAACATCCACAGCTTATTGCCCTCTAAGATTTATTTTAATAAAGAGTGGGTCTTATTTAAATCTCATAAATAAAGAGATCCAGAAATTTCACAATTTCACAGTATTTTTAAGTATGAATTTTCTGAGGCCAAAAGAACATGACAGATAAACTCGATGGCTTGTAATTTTTTATATGTACTTACAGATAAATATGTCTCCTAAATAGGGTGTTTGTTTCCTATTAGATGAAACAAAGAACAAATTTTGTCAAAACAAATTAATTCTGAAACTACATCTACCCAAAATTTGTCTGGGAACAGCGAAAAATCAGCCGGTCATTAAAGTGGTACTGGAGGTACAGTTAATTAAAATGCAACATATTTGCAAGAGAAAATATACAATGTTCTGGAATGTTCCAAATCATCATCATCGCTTACTGACTTTTAAATATGTTTTCGTCTGAAATTTGATAAAGAATTACGCAACGTTACAACATTAGTGATATGGAAAATAGTTTGAAAATACGGGATGCTTGTGAAAGAAATATATTAGGCCAGGCAAACAGCAGCCAAAATCGAAATGATTGAAAAAAACTAGAAAACGTATTTTGAAAGTCCTATGCCGAGAAAGCTCTGAATTCAGTTTGCTTCATACAACTGTGCGATGTGTATTTCGAAAATGCTTATGATTCATTGCTATATGCTTTGCAGATGGTGCAAATTTTAGAACTTTCTGATAAAATGTTTCTTAAAAATTTCTGTCAGAATTTTCAAGATAAGTTAAAAGTATTAGTTTCCAAACAGCCTTGTGCTTAAGTAGGAAAATACCTTTCACACATTTCTTGTAAAATAATCGCTACAATTTCGATTTGAATATATAGAAAATGGTATAGTGAAACATCATTTTTATTCTTTAAAGGTGAACACTTACTTTGACATTTCCAAATTATATTTTTGATTATTTTTAATCGATAACTAAACAATAACAAGCGCGTATAATAAGATAGGATCTAAGAGGGATTATTCCCTTAACTAGAGGGAGCAATCGCCACTTCATTCTGAGGTTAGATAGTGCTCCATCATGTAAGCATAAAAACTCAAATCAATATCTAAGTTTATGACATGGATTGGATTGGGCATGCTGGGTCTAATAATATTTACTAGCTTCGTTGACGACCGGCATCCTCATATCAAATTCTTCTGATTTTTTCCTACTGAGTTTTGTTGAGGACAATTTGTGGCTTCCTTTTCTTAAGACTTAGACCAACTTAAGAAATGAATAGCAAAATTATTCGAATCATAAACAAAGGATTTTCTATCACGGATATTGCAGAAACAGGAATATATTATAGATATTTCCGTGTCACTAGATCAACACATTTAAAACATTTACAGAAATTTGAATAGTTATAGTTTCATAGCAAATGTTTGATTCTCGTAAACAAAAAGGGCTACACAAAGATTTAATTACAGAATCACAGACCTGAAATTCCTTATAAGTATATCCTATAAAATTGCCATACCATGAATTGTTTCAACTTTAGCAAAGATGATCATGATCAAAGTCCAGACCAATAAAGTCCCCCACATATTCAATAGTTAACATCTTTGACGAATAGGCAAGCCTAAGAAATATCAGTTTAATTACGTCATTTCTTCATAGTATTGCATTTATAACAAATAGGAATTTATATGTATGTCTATTTTAAATTTAATTAGTGCAAATTCAAATTTTGTCTCTTTGAATTACAACATTTGACTATCGAAAATTTTTGTATTTCTTGTTATATGAAAATATATACTACGGTATGGTAGCAGGAAGACGTATAGTATACTTGTTACTATTCATGAGAAAAGGGAAAAATATAGGGGAAAAGGAGGTTTCCCAATCACCTCAGCGCCTAGGGACTCGTAGAGATGACTTCACAGCTAAAGCAATGCAGGAGAACAAACATCTTTTCATTCCATTCGCAAAGGGAATCTCTAAACAAAAACTACGATAGTGAGAGATTTTTTTCCCCAATATTATTTCCTTTATTTTTTATTTGAAATTTTCTTTAGGTCTATTTTTTGGGTGAAGAGATAAAAAAAAATGCTAGTGGGCGTCTTGGTCTCCAGTGCGTCCAAGCTTTAAATATTCTTTCCCTGGACAGGATAGCCGAAGGGGTATGCGAGGTACAAGTTGGAAATTGCACTTTCCAAATTGAACGGACATCCCTTTTTGCTGCAATGCCTTTTACGAAAAGTGGACGAGAAATGGTCAGTACGAAAATAGAAAGCCTGGGGTCAAATGCTATTCCTCTCTCTCTCTCTTTGCTGCAGCTTTTCATCATTTTCGCATCTTCTTCTCAAGACACCATTTAAATGGGATCTTATTCTCTCGTGTTTGTATTTATTTCTTATTATTTGTTTCGAGTAAAAACAGGTTTCTGCAAAATGTTTTCAGAATGTTAAGCGAAACTTTTATTGAATTTATTAATCAGCTTTAAAATGATGTAGATAATTTATTTTAGGGTCTTTAACTATTCATAAACAGTTTATGCTCTTTAAATGTTCCACATATAAAAATTTAAAATTGTACTTTTCGCATAAAATTTTCAACATATTAACGTGTATAATATTCAGGAAAAGGAAATTTATATGAATTTTTTTCTCACATGTAATTGTCATTGAAATTAATGCTTTCAAACATATATAGTTATATAAGATAATGTGATTTATATTAATATTGAGATATTTGTAAATTACAATTGGGTATAATATTAAATTATAAGATTATTTCAACTTGTTAAAATAATATTTTTTTAAACTTTTTATTTGGTGGTGTCAGTAATTTTAAGAATAAAGCTGGATTGAAATGAGAGATTAATCGATCGATTTGAAATGAGAAATATTTTATATACTGAACATAATATGAATATATTAAAGTTTAAATTTATATACATGCATATGCTTTACTGAATATATGATTTAGATTTTTAAAAAGTTAACTGTTATTCAGGTTTCAAAATCCATTATTTCACAATTTTCTTACCAGGAGTTTAGTATATAATAGTAGTGTCTGCGAACATGACTAATATATAATTATTGAACTACTTTAGTAAGATTACTAAAATTCAAAAAGAATACGGTTGTTATTAAAATATTGTAAGTGAAATTTGTAGAACTTATTTTTATAATTTATAATACATATTTTAATTTGATCTTATGGTTTTAGTTCCTTTATTATTAGAGTTCTCTTTAAATAATTTTTTTCAATTTGTTTTCAATTAAGCTTAATTTTTTTAGCCCTATACTTCTTTATTTCTTATTATATGAAATAGAATTATAAGTATGAATTAAAGCTTACTTATTTTTTTAAATCAATATTGCTATTTATAAATTTATTTCAAAAATTGGGCAAATTGAATCTTTCTTCATAATTTTTTTTTATTTTCAAAAGCTTTTTAAAAAATTATAGTTATAAATAATGATTTATATAGCTATTGTATTATATAAATAAATAATTTTTTTAGAAAAGCCTATATCTTGATCACAAATATCTTATTAAAAATTTCCCCCAAACACAATAGCATACTTTGTATAGCTTTTAAATTCATCACAATTTATTTTGAAAACTAGTAAATTAAATTACACGTTCTAAATTTAGTTAAGAAGTTGACCAACAGATGGCTTTGATGGACAGAAATATCTCGTCATGAAGCTGTGATGCTAAAAGACTAATTGGAAATTGAGAAAAAAACTATTTGTTTTAATTGTAATTGTGGATATTTCATGTACTTCATACAAATGTATTCAATGTTTCACATGCATATATATAATTCACATTCATGTGCATGTGAATATACATGTATATATATGGGAATTTTACATCTTTGATTCAAAACTTTATGGAAAAAAGTTCCTTAAAAATAACTAAAAGACCCAAAAGAAATACAGTAAAACTTTATGTTAAAAAAATATTCATGTTTCTTCATTTTGTTTTTTTCTGCAACTTTGGTCTTTAATTAACATAACGAAATTTGAAAATTTATGTGATTGAAATTTTTATTTTCTAACTGGAATGAGAAAACTGGATATTTTTATCACTTCGTCTGTTTCGTTTATTTCCTTTTTCAAACTCATAAGATTTTTTTAATGTTTTGTAAAATCTTAAGAATTTATGCGGTTGATATTTTGAAACTGAAAAATGATTAAGAGGAGACAGCTAATATAAGAAAAAAGAAAGTTTAATAGTACTTTTTATTAATAAATTCCATTGAAAATCTGTATAATGAATTGCGTTTATTAATGCGTTAAGTCTAATTAACGAGAACAATCAAAGAAGAAATGCTAGAATATTAAAGATTCAATTCTGCAAATAAGTACCAGATTAAATGAGGCTGCGAAAGAGAGCATTAGTTCTGTGATATTACTTTCCTCATTTAATCGTAACCTAATCTACTGTGGACACAGAAATGAAAGTAATTTTTCCCGGAAATGCATCATATTTTCTCTTCCGCTTCCCTGGGGAAGTATATACCGTTTTCTTCCATCTGTCATGTACATCCTCAGTAAATAGGGAATCTTCATAATATACCCATATAAAATAGGTCTAGAAGTGGATATATAGAGAGGAGTAAAAAAATAACAAAATGAAAATGACAGAGCGAGTATCCCATCACTACCCAACGTGCCAGGGGGCATCGGCTGCTCCAGAAATTGTCCCCAAATCAACCGGGAATTGAGAATCCAGGCTCAATCTCCAGTCCTCATTATTGGCGGCATCTATTTCCAGCCGCCCCCACACACCCCTTCCAATCATCCAAAGATCCCGATATTACTGCC
>JAPDSC010045959.1:1100-12501 GCA_026290005.1 Latrodectus geometricus
CATTATTGTTAGTTTATAACTTGGAGTATGTTATCATCTGCTTTCAATTTTGTGTACGTGGAGTAGACGTTTTCAGTTTCTGATTTCTATATATCGCCTGCTGGTGAATTTTTTTTATTCTAAAGCTTTGTTTCTTCTCTTTTTCCCATTAACGTGAAGTTTCTCCGAGCTGTTTTTTTAAAACTTTCAGTAGCCTGGCGTGGGCTTCAATTTTGGTCAGCCAAGCTCTGTAATTTCTTTTTCCTCTTCCTTTTTCTTGATTTTACCTTTTTTTAGTTTCAAAGAGATCCCGGAACTATTTAAAGATGAACCATATTTCTAAATGAAATCTGAATGTTGATGTAAATGTGTGTTCACTATGAAACCTCGAAATTACGTATCCTGTATCATATGAAATATTCTTGTAAAAATATAAAAAAGAAGCTTCTTCCATTGTTTCTTCATTTGAGTGTATGCCAGAAAATATTATTTTTCTCTTCAGGATTTGATGAAGTCCAAGCAATATCTGGTTACTGCGTACGCCATTATGTAAATTAGAAATTTGACATTTGATAAGTTCTCTACAGGGAACACAAATTTATTTGTATTTATAATTTGGATTTATTGAAAATAACTTTAAAATTAGAATTATGGGAAACTTCATTTTATTTAAATGTGCATTTTCTTAAGAATGGTTATAAGTTTAGTTTTTAAATTTTAAAAATCACATATTACAATAATTTTAAAATATTAAATAGATATTTTTAAATTATATTTCTATAATTTTATCGTTTACAGTTTTAGAAATTCAAATTTTTTGTAGGAATATATTTATTGCGCATAAGATAAAAATGTTTATTTCAATAATCTTTTAAAAAGTGTGTTTGAGAAAGCATTTAAAATAAAAATTATTTTTTATTATTATTAATATGAATATTATATTTTGTTACACAGATTTCAGTAAGACTTTATAAAGAATAAGAATAGATATTAAGTGAGATGAAATTATACTTTTTATTCGCTTAAATGTTATTTTTTCCATGAAGTCCTATAGTTATGGAAAAAAAAGTACAACGTAATACTAACGCAGTAGTAATACCAAAATGACCAACAAAGAGATAAAAAGATAACAGTATACTTCTTTGAGCATATTACGATCAGATATATGTATATATTCCTAATATATATATAATACACACAAATAATGAAAACTTAATAAAAGGGTATTCCTATTATTTCAAGAATAATTGAATAAAACACCAACTCATTAATTCAAAACAATTTCACACCAAACTTCATACTTATCAAAATTAATAATATTAAATTTAATTTTTCATTAATTAATTTTCATTTACTTCAATGATAAATTTTCAGGCATTAACTTAAGCCTGAATATTTACCATTGAAGTATTATTCAATATTATTGCAACTACCTAGATATTTTAGCACTACTAATTGCATCAAGTTTTATGATTTTGAAATGCTAAAATCAGAAAGTTTGAATTATAAATCTTTTACTCATGAGATATTTTTGATATATCTTTTATATATGCCAAACTGTCAAGTTGAAATAAAATGAAAGAATTTAAAACAAACAGATTTTTGTTATCTTGACATGACTCTTAAAAAAAGAACTATTATAAAATATATTGAAATTGTAACCGCTTCTAAAATTGAAAACACACACAAAAACATGCATAACAATTCAGAGAATTTTAGATGAAAGCAGGTTTTAGAAAAACAAAAATTTCAAATTTGCACAAAGCGTAAATAGTAATTATTGAAGTTTGAGTTGTTTGTTTGAATATTTAATTCCAATTTAACTTTTGTTAATTATTTGGGTATAAAATATGCACACATTTCTAATTTTTCAAAATGTATGCGTATTTTAAGAATTTAATACTGAAATTTGCATAATAGCTCAATTAAATTCTATTTTTTTTAAATTCAATTACCTATAGAAATATTAGGTTGGGGAAAAAGAAATCCATTATTTTTACGTGAACTTTATGTAACTTCTTTTGGATTCACTTTGTAAAAAGGTTTAAAACAGCTTTCATGTAGATTTTTAGGTTTTGCGCGTTACGACTGCTGACATGCGGTTAACTTCGATCATTTTTGATATTTTATAGACATTTTCGACGATGCTGTATCCACATGCGAGGTGCATCCCTAACATTAAAAATACCCAAACAGAATCGACGAAACAAAAATTGTACGTAACTAGTTGTCACAGTCTTATATAGGACGATAAACACCTTTCACAATTTTAGCCACGCGGTTATCTTTTTCGCCGTTACAAGAGAAAAACGAAAATGTATCGAATTTTCTGTTTGTTGTCTTTCATTTTTAAAATCTTGTACTCGTAACTGAAGTAATCAAACAAAAAACCGCAAGAGGATATTTTAGTATCAAATGTCACCTTTCCAACGAGCATAAATATGAAATTGTTTGATAGATACCTCACGAGATATCGATCACTACAGACGTCTACCGAAAATATAATGGATTACTTTTTTTCCGCAAACTAATATAAGCCCTTTTCTGGAACTTGTTAATCTATATATTTGCAACAAATCTTATAGTTTTATTAATTTACAATGGCTAATTTTAAAATCTCATCTCTTTCATTTATAGAAATAAATTTACACAAAAATCAATACATGTTACAACAGAACATTTTTTATGTATGCAGGTAAAATAACATGAGTATAGTTCTGATTCAGAAGCCATAATTTTATAAAGGTATTCTATCTTCATTTTCAATAAAATATAGAGTTTACTATTTAACTGAAGGATAAGTTATGTCTCCTTTTTTCAAATCAGTAATCAGAATATTTCTTAAGTTATAATAATGTTGTCTTAGACATAAAAGTTAACACCTGGAACATGGATATTTTCCTGATTATTTTCAGCCCTAAGCAAATATCGGCAATTATTAAAACGTTAATGTATTTTAATGAATAAGAAAAATCGCAGTTCCTTCATGTAGTTTCAATTAGCAAATCAGGGATTTGTCATAGACCTATTAATAATGGTAGAGGAAAGAAGCTTAGAAGTTTTATTAGTGTCAATTATTTGTTTTTAATTTATGAAAAAAAGTGGTCGTATTTTCTGTTTACCTTATGGCAGGAGTTGTATTGATTTTAGGATTTGTAACTTGAGATTACTGCTTTACAATGAAGTTTGCGATACTTCTGAAGAACATTCTCTTTCTGAAAAAGTTTATTTTTTCAGCTTGCTTTATTTTGCTTGATTTTATCTTCTCATTTCGCTACTCTTAATTTTGAAAGAGCAAATTGGTATTCATTAACTTTGTTTTATAAAAGAGAACACAAATAAATACCCTTCTTTATAGTTATTCTGATTGTATTAAATTAGAAAATGGCGTAAAAAGAGTTTCTACCCTTGTTTTCAATTATTTATTATTGACTCCGTTGAAGGAAAATGGTACGTAAAATGTTTCTGGTAAGGAATTTCCAGTGAGATAATAGGATGTGCATGAATATAGGAATTGTAGTAGAACTCTGGTACATAATTAGACTGACTCCAAATTTCATTTTTGGACATCAGATCCATACATAAAAAGTTAAGAGTTTAAAATATCAAGAAAAAAAATCTCGTCTAGAATCTCTTTTCTACAAAATTGTCCAACAGTTTCATATGATAAATAACTTTGTTTCGCTTTCACCATTTTTTTTTTAACTCAGAGTCTATAATTGCTTCATTTCTCAATGGATGGGAGATTCGCTTGTATTAATTACTAAAATTTTAGATACACGAGCTCTTCTTGCTAATATTATATGATTTCATTTCCTGCGCGTGACATAGAAAATTACATAAAACACACTTTTATTGATAGAATAAAATTGTATTTTAGACTGATATGCTATTATAATGATTATCAGATTTGGTTTTACTACTCGAAAATCTATTGAAAGTTATTATTTTCTTCGTTGCTATATCTTTCAGTATGAAAAGAAAATGAAGCTTACAACTGTTCTTATTTTTCTGGATTTCAAATGTGTTATTGATAATGATTTGTGGTTACCTATTTTAAAATTTCGAAAAGATGATGGTCTATTGCCAATATCTACAGCTGCTGAAAAATAACTTGAATGGAAAGAGTGTTGTAATTCAGCTTGAGTCTAAAAAACTGCTAAGATTTATTCTGTGATAGAAAAGAAAGCTGTCCTTAAGTCTCTGTGTTGGCTCACTTTGGAATGTAAAAGCACACGGTATTTTAAATCATCTTAATAGATGTTTAAAATAGCATTTGCAGAAAGAGAGAAAACTCGATATCTGTTTTGTGCGTGACATATATATATATATATATATATTAGTTTGGGGAAAAAGAAATCCATTATTTTTACGTGAACTTTATGTAACTTCTTTTAGATTCACTTTGTAAAAAGGTTTAAAACAGCTTTCATGTAGATTTTTAGGTCTTGCGCGTTACGACTGCTGACATGCGGTTAACTTGGATCATATTTGATATTTTATAGACATTTTCGACGATGCTGTATCCACATGCGAGGTGCATCTCTAACATCATAAATACCCGAACGGAATAGACGAAACAAAAATTGTAGGTAACTGGTTGTTACATTCTTATATAGGACGATAAAAACCTTTCACAATTTTAGCCACCCGGCTATCTTTTTCGCCGTTACAAGAGAAAAACGAAAATGTATCGAATTTTTTGTTTGTTGCCTTCCATTTTTAAAACCTTGTACTCGTAACTGAATTAATCAAACAAAAAACCGCAAGAGGATATTTTAGTGTCAAATGTCACCTTTCCAACGAGCATAAATCGAAATTGTTTGATACCTCACGAGATATCGATCACTACAGACGTCTACCGAAAAAATATTGGATTACTTTTTCCCCAATCTAATATATATATAATGTATTTCCACTTCTAATGCTGATGTTCAATTTTCATCTGATCATTATAAACTTGCAGTGTACTTGTTTCTTTTCAGTCAAAGATAAAAAAATTTATGCTAAAGTTCAAATAAAGTACCACAAGAGAAGGGATATTTTATTTTCTCATATCTATTTTGATGATCCTAGATTATGTACGTAGCGGACGACTTCAAAACATTCAGCTTCACATTGTCAGTGAGATTATCTGTTTCCCTTATGTTCCCCTGTTTTAATTCGTCTTATTAATGGAAGCAAAATTTACTGTTTTATTTAACAGACTACTATTAGCCCCGTGTTATGGTTCACAGAAACGTTGTTTGTGTTAAAAAATATTACATATACTTATATAGTTTGTTTAGTATTTGGAGTGTTGTGGCTTTATAAACATTGCAAAGCAATATATCAGTAACTTTAAAGCTGTGACTAATCCATGTATGTGAAAAAATGTGCAACGAATGTCAGTCGATAGTAACTTAAAAAATCTGTCCAAATATTCACTTAATCCCAAACAGATGACTAAATATTTCATGAGAACTCATTTATTAATAAATGTAAATCAAATTTATATTTTTGAGACAATTATTAGATTATTCTGAAAAACTATCAGATGTTTCTGAAATGTTTTTAAATGTTCATGGTATAGTTATATTTTAATTTAATTAGTTTTCCTTTCTCATCAGACATAACTTAAAAATAAATCATTGCATTTTGAGAGTACATAAGTTATGTACATAAATATAAGTTCATATACATTATGAATAGAAAATAAGAAATAATTTAATGGAATGTGCATCCAGTGATAATATAAGTATGGATAATAATTATGGAATGTGCATCTAATAATATATAAAACAAATTTTAAATAGAAAATCACACAAATTTGAATTTTGAAATGTACTTTCATGAAATTATTTTTTCAATATTTGTTTTCAGTGTTTTCATAAGCATATATTTAACTTATTTTCTGTATTATAAAATATTTTAAGAAAATAAATGACATCATCAATAATCATTAGTAATTAAAGTTTCAACTATATTATTTTAAAAATATTTTGGTAGAAAATTTCAACTTCTAAAAGAACTTAATTTTTATTATATATTTTAAAATCCTTCTTTTATTATTGTATACTATTAATTAAAATTTCGTATAATAGTATTGTTCCCTAAAACAATAATTAAAACTAATTTATCTGCAAACATATTCATATCTCAAAAAAAGAAAACAAATATTTTCGAATAAAGATCTTTCTGTGCACAAAATTTTACAATATACAATAATGTAAAAGTTTTGCATACAGCCCATATACAGGTAAGTGCGCACAGTAAAATAATTAAAACATCAACTTTGTTTTTTTAGTTTTTTTATTTATGTATTTTGAGCTTTATGTCTTCATGTGAAAACCATATATGACATTACACATGCGTTTTACTGAAAAATGTTTAATGAGATAATAATATATATTATTATTAAATGATTAAATTATTATATACTTATTATATGAATTATTATATAATTAATAATCCATAATATTAATAATAAAGTAATATTAGAAATATACTCATAAATGGCTTAGAAATTTTTAACGAATAACTCTGAAACTCTGAACTTCTCTTTAGTTATTAGTCAGCATGCCAAATTGACAATCGACAAACAAATTATAGAAGCAATTCAGTATACATTAACACATTATTAAAAACACAGATTTTTAAAGATTATTCTGCTTTGAAAAATAGCTTATGTATTCAACAGTAGCTCACTTGCTGACAGCATACAAAATATTTCAAAGCATAAATATTTCACACATATATACGCAACATCTAACGTTATCTTCAGATATTATCTGGATTATATACTACGATAAAGATTACACTCTTACTTCCTGTGTTATTAAAGTTATATAGATATGCAGTAGTGCGGAGTCAGCTACTCATATATCCATTATTCTTCCATTAGAAATACTTATATGAAACTACAGCTCGTGAATGACTGACAAGGTATACTGCCTCGGAGTAGCTCATGAAGTGGGCTGTTTTGAGTTTACTGAGAGATGTTGAAACCAGTTGACAGAAAAGACATCATTTTCACGGCGATTAATCTCATTACGCCCTCGACTAACTTGTCTTCGAGAAGCCTATCGCATTATGGGAAACATACGAGTATAACCAAATGCCACATTGCTTTTAACCAGACGCAATCAGCATCTACACTGCGGTCCTCCATGTCCTCCAGACATACCACTAGGTGCCTTGCTGAAGGATATATGGTATCGATAAGCCCAATGTGATGTCATTATAACCTATTCACCGACGCTTTCTTTTGGAGTGGTGTGATTGGACTGCTACTGAATGAAACCATGCCTTCTTCAGAGACAAATTCAGGTACAACTTGAGCACTGATGACTATCATGCTCAAATTTGGGCATCCTTCGAGTTTGTTCGAACATAGTCGCATTTATAGTATCTTTAGAACAAGATATCTGAGGACATCAAACAGAATTTGCATCATTTAATTCCTTCTCGTGCATTTGTACTGAAGGGATACATTGGTCTTGTGAAACTTCCGTTAATTTGTACTTTTTCTTCAATAAATGATTCTTTTTTTGATTTTCTAACTACTTTTTTATATGAAAATAATACTTACAAATTCGATTCCTTTAAAGTTTATGTTCTTGCATTTAAGACACAATAAATAGCCATAAATGCAAAAAAATTGTAATTTTTTTATTTGAATATTAATTTTATAAAAAAATAAGACAATTTTGATGTCTATAAATGGAATTTCCAGGTTTTTGAAATAGGAAAAAAAATTATTTTCAAATTTCACTCACAAATATTTCATGGCAGTTTTGAAAGTCGTAGACATATATATTTCCTTTTCTTCTGCTTCATTCAACTTAATCAATCTTTCCTCACACACTGAAAATATTATAGGAGTGAAATCTTATTTTAGAAATTGACTTCGTTTCAATTTGCTAGGTTTCTAAAGGTAATATATTTCCCATTTATAGAAAAGTAAGTAAGAGTTTTTAAGTGAAATCTGCCGCGCATGTATAAAGAATGAAAGATTGATGATTTTGTTAAAAAAAAAAGAAAAAAAAAATCAGAATGTGATAAATAATATTTATTTCTTAGGAAGCTTCAAAATAAGCTCGTTATTTGAGGGATTCATTCATATATAAATTCGTATCTCTTTTTATATCATTCATTTCTTTAAACTTTATTTCATATAGCGTTTTGAGAACATATTTTGATTATTAATAACTGTTAATTTTAAGAAAAACATAAAGGTTGAAATGTAAATTTTTGAAACGAAATCAATAAGTCAGCTGTATGCTTCGTATCCAATAAGATATTTCCTTAAATTCTATGAATTCAGATATTAATATACATTATACATCACTTAGCTATTAGTCCTCAGTTATTTTACCTGTGAGTAAGCAAAAATAAACGTAATTCTACCATAATAATAAAATAACTTTTAAGTACGTATTCCCTATATTCTCTATATGCGTGCACTATATGTATACCCTGTAGATTTAAGGTATATAAGTCAATTTGCTATAATTTGTGCAATCATACTTTTTAATATTATAAATAAATAACTGATCTAAATAAAGTAAAAAAATTTGATATTAGTTTAAGCATTATTAACTATTTACACTTCATCATTGAGCTGTCAAAATACGCTTTAACATTGGTAATCATTTATGACATTAATTTTATTTTCACATGATACGTTGTATCTTATTAAATCAATAACTGTTGAATTAAGAGAGTTTCCCTACATAAATAGTAATATGATAAAGCAGTTTTCTTTTGGGGTTGAATAGGAAATGAATTCTAAACTTAAAACAGCTATTGCCAGAACGCTTTTTGGCTACTATATTTGTATTTTATAAAAAAATTTAATATCACGTTTTATTTACATTATATTTTTATATTAATAAATGTATATTAAATGCATTCAAACATTTAGAAAAAATTTAAATATAAATAACTGAGTATAAATTGGATGTATAATCTCATTCTTACATGTTTATACATTTTTCTTTACTAAGCTTTGCATAAAACAATCAATATATCAAATGAAAAAAAATTAAATGTTTACTTATAAATTATGTGTAATTTGTTTTACATTTTATATTATGCAGTATACTTAAATAATTCAGAGTAATTTTATAATTAAAATTAATTAAAGTTAGTGACCTGATTAAATTTTCATAAGTGGTTGTCATTCTTCTGCTCTTTTTTAAAAACATTTCTTAGATGGACATTTAAATGGACTGTTATAATAAATATTTTTTTATTTGTTTACTAATAAACTAATAATACACACATGTCATTTTTTTAAAAAAAACAATGTTTTAAAATTAAAAACACAAATTTCAGAATTACAACTGTCTCAATCACATTTTTCAAATAAACACTTTAATTTTTATGTTTATTTCAATTATACTGTGTATACGTTCTATCATTATAACAATCTATTTATTATTTATTGTGTTTTGATTCAATCTACAACATAATAAATATCAATTTCTAAAATATGTATTGCCACTGCAGCATACTTTTTATATTAAAATATTCATACCAATAATAAAATATGTTATAAATAATTTCTGTTATTTGCTACTGTGCTTGTATGTTTATTATAATTTTTTTGATTTGTTCTGAAATCATCAAGGGTCCTATCAATATCTTATTTTATAATATTATTAAGTACCAGTTTAGTCACATTTTAATGCTCGTATTTCTATACTATGTTAAAGAATACATTTTAAAATACATATATATTATGATAGTTTTCAATTATCATATAAAATTTATTTTCATAATAATTATTTCAAGATAACTAGCTTAATTATTGCCGTTGAAATTAAGTTCAATATTTTGAACATGAAAATAAATATTTTTTTGCTATATTTATTTAATTTGTTACCATTGTTTTATTGCATTTTTAAAGCTAGTTGAATATTAAGTTAGAAAAATAATAATTTCATAAAAAACCTCTTTCCTGACTTTATAGAATATAAATATATATTTTTTAAAAAAATTTAGGTAATATCAGTAATTACGAGATTCATTATTAGATTGATTTTGAATTTGCATTATTATCCAAATAATTACATAATTGTAGTATTCAATATTTTAATTCAATTACTGTAAATTATTAGGAGATCAGACAATTGTAAATGGTTAAATGTGTGTCTATTACACACACTCACACACATACACACACAGTCCTTGAAGTAAATCATTTACATAAGAACATGAGAGTATATTTAAATAATAAATAAATTTTCTAATAAATTAGAGGAAAATTTTAAATAAATTATGTTTTTGAATTTCTAACATTTTTTATATTATTTATTTATTATAGTTTTTATGAATAATTTGAATTAATTATTTATTAAGATGTGAAGTATCCATGTATTTAATTCAATAATTACTACAGAAATATATTGTAATTTTTATCTGTATATTTATAATTCATGTAAGTATTTCCTTTCCATTAAAAGCAAACAAATTCTCAATTTACTCAATTTATTTATGAGAATAATCTTGAAACAATTATATCAAAAAGTTATTTTATTGCTAATCTTGTAATTTAAACTCACAAGAAATAAAAAATTATTTTCATGCATTACATTTTCTGGCCTTTTGCTATAGCTTAGCTTTCAAAATATCTCCCAATTTATATGAAATCCAGAAAAAACATTAATACAATAAAGTATTCTTTAGCAAAAATAATAAGAAAAGACCTGAAAAAAGAATTGCAACATTACTGAAAACGGGGTCTCTTAATATTACACTAGA
The DNA here is from genome assembly GCA_026290005.1 of Latrodectus geometricus. NCBI lineage: Eukaryota > Metazoa > Arthropoda > Arachnida > Araneae > Theridiidae > Latrodectus > Latrodectus geometricus. The sequence continues at coordinate 11,826 of JAPDSC010045959.1, forward strand.
AAACAAGCAATTTATTACGTGAATAAACGTTTCTGTAAAAAATTGACAAGAAACAATAATATAGAGTTTCTTCCAGTCAAAAAGGTTTTTGTGTTTAGTTTAATATTTACTTGGAGATGGAATTTTGAGACAAATTAGGGTTGAATCACTTAATTTTTCTTAACATTGTGATGTTATTATAAACTCGGTTTTTTCTTTTTCTTAATTTATTATGCAATTTCTTATTTAGGCATTTTGCTTACATTTGTGTTTTGAGAAAAAATATTTTTATTGTTTATATATACAGAAAATTCAATAGCTTCTTTCGAATTTGGGTGCGGGAAAATCTGAAACAGAAATTCTAAGAAATGATATAGCACTCAAAATTGTAAAATATTTTTTTCTGAATTCATACATGATATTTACAAAGATTAAATTATGTTAAATGTTTTTTTTTTTTGCTTAGCTAAATTTCTTTAAAATAATACATATTGTATATATACAGTTAAGAATTCATGTTAAATAGAATAATAATATCAAGTAAAGCAAATTTTTTTGGCATGAAAAGACATTTGAGGTATTTCGAATGTGCCATCTATTGTGTCACATTTTTAGAAATGTAAGTGTTTCAACAAAATTATTATATAATATAATACACACACACACACACACACACACACACACACACACACACACA
>JAPDSC010045962.1:0-24682 GCA_026290005.1 Latrodectus geometricus
AAAAAAACTATAATAATCATTCGGATGAATAGCAGAAAAAGAATAAATATGTCATCATTAAAATCATTCATTGCATACATTTGAATAAGAGTAGATGTACTTTGGAATTTTGTGAAATGTACTTCGTGATAAGAAAGGTCAAAGATTCTTTTATAAGATAATTGATAAAACACAATTTATCACAAAACAAACTGTTCATGTCTAAATAGTAGAATATGTTTCACTCGACACTTATAAACATTGTGCTGAATGTTGAATTTTAATGATTTCATTTCTCAACTATTTAAAACTGGTCACTTAATTTCTGCTCTTACGAACATAATTTTATTAACATGAAATTGGTAAAAGTAGTGTATTTTTATAATATTTTAAAAACTTGGTATAAAAACTTTTTTTTAATTTATTTGATTAAGGGATGACACAATTTACACATGAACAAATAAGGCGATATTGTAGAACTGTTCTATTTGTGAATCTTCATTTCACAATCTCAATCTCATAATTCTTGAATTCTCTTTTAGGATCCTGGTTTGAAAATATAATAACTAAGACATTAACAGAAGTTCCTGTAATGAATTCAAAAACATAGATTTATACTTACGGACTTCTCACAAAATTCACAATTGTTCGTGTGTAAACTTCGTATATTTCCCATCCACAAGGAGTAGACGGAGCACAAACATTCAGGTCGACATTTCTCTAAAAAAAATTCATCATACTGAAATTAAAGTTAAGAAAAGACAAAATATTTCATATAAAAAGTTATTACCCTTAATCATTGAAATACGAAGACATTTACATATGTATTACAAATTTATTTCTAACAAAAATGTAATAAATACAAATTAAGTCCTACTAAGCGCTTTTAATTGAATTCTCTTAAATTTTCATGATGAATATTTTTTGAATATTAATTAAGAAAGTTTAAGGAAATATAAATATACAAAATTATTTTCATAAATGATTTGTGTTCAGAATTTTTCAGGAACATGATATGTTTAAAAATAAATGTAATGTATTATTAGTAACACTCATGATTTTATATAAAATATGATGTATAATCGTAGCTTGTCAGTCCATTAGATTGTTTATTTTCATGCAGTAGTAACTAATCTTAGAACTAAGTGACAAACAAAAAACATTTAAAATCAGAAGACTCTGATAACTTAACAAATAAATTAATAGAAAATTGCACATGAATATATAACCAATAACTTATTTGAACACTCACAGAAGTTCTTTAAGAATTATTCATATAAAACTTCCCAAATCGTAACATCAAAAGATGTTAAGTAGAGCTGGCAACTGAGTGATTGGAGCTCTGCATTTCAGTTTAGTAATTCAAGAATTCGATTCCTACTTCGGGATTTGATGATTGTAATTTCTTGGAATTCGAAATAAAATGTAAGTTTAGGTCCAATGATAGCTTTCTGGTGGGAAAAGTAGCAGCGCATAGATAAACAATTAACTGTCTATGATGAGTTAAGTAAATAATGCGTATAAAATATAAGATGACAATAAATAATTTAATGATTTTTTAAATTTTTCTGTTCCTAAATTATTAAAAATCCTATAATCAGATGATAGGTGAAAATAATGTAAAGTTTCCTGAATTTTTTTCAACACCATTCAATTAATTTCAACACTCTTGTCGAATGCGGTAATTGAAACTTAAAAACGATAAAGAAATACATTTATTGAAATGGAACGGGGTTTGTCCCACTAATTCTGTAAATTTGATACATGGATTAGTCAAATTTTTCGTGGTCATTAACTTGACCACAAAGATCTCATGACAGGTGATTTCTTTACATTTGAGTAAAAATAAATAAGATCTCTTAATCAAAAATCGATACTGCTGTAAGTAATGGGTTCAAAAATATTTTCAGTGCTGATTTAAGAACCACTGATTTCAGTGTAAATGTTGTTCATTGCTAAATATTAAAAATGTATTATTCTTATCTGAAAAAATTTGGAATATTTTTTTATTATCAAATATCTTCAAATGTATTATACGAAAAGTAATTTTTTGTTAGTATAATTTTCCAAAATAATTATTTATTTCTGTTAATTTTGTACATTGAATTTTCCAAAATAAAAAACATAATATAATTTTGCATTTTCCGTTTGAATTATGGCAAAACTGAGAAACTATATTACAAGTGCTCATTTTCATTACAGCATATTTAATTCGTAATAAATTTTTTGGGGGATTTTTTATGCGAGTTGTGAAGGAAAATTAAATGCATATCATTGAGACATTATGGAATAAAAAATATTGAAGAGTTTCTTAAGATTTCAAAATATTCATTTATAAATAGTTTTAGATAAATTTATTTGATAAAGTATTGAACATATCAATTTTATGCTCTTGTTTATGTACAACTTAATTAAATTATGCATTCATGAAAGTTCTTTCTTTTTTCTTGGAGTTCTAATTGACAATAACTTATAAGAAATATTTTAATTTAATTAATTATTACTTTTAGCAAATAAATAGAATATAACCTTCGTTTTGTATCTTTTAAAATTTTCTTTATCTTCAAATGAGTATTGTGTTATGTAAACTTTTTATTTAGAAATTTAAATGAAATTTATATAAACTGCTTTATAATAATAATTTTTGTAAAACAATGCATTCTTAAAATCATACAATATGGGTTTGATTTAAAAATTAATATTTCTTAGCTTAGGAAAAAAAATTGTTTTTATAATATATTCACTAGTTCAGGATATTTATTTATATTTCATAGAATTTTAGTCAATTAAAAACATTTATATTAATTTATGACAAACATAACTTAACAGAAAAATTGTTTTTTAAATTAAATATCAAATACAGAATGATAAATTACATTTTATTTGTTAAATAAAATCTGACAAATAAACGTAGTTTTTATTAAAGTTAATATAATAATTTGAAATGAGTCTCAATTGTAAATAAGATATTACTAACTAAACTCTTCTTTTTTATTTAAGTTCTTTTGAATACTTCAATTCACTAAGAACTTATTCGTTTTGAAGTTCGTTGTGAAAGTAACTACAATTCACAACGAACTTCAATAGGAATAAACTTCTTGCAAGAACTCCTTGTTGAAGATGACTTTTTATTTAACTTTAACAATAGCATTTCATTTTCTACGATTAGTGATCACTCGTCTGTTCTAGAATATTCCAAAATCATATTTGTAAAAGTGACCGTCTTCATTCTCAAATTTTAGTCTAGTTCGAAAACTCTGAGAACTATCAGCTCTTTGAATTTTAACTCTTAATTTAAAAAAAAAAAAAAAAGAAAAAAAAAAGCAGAGCAGATTTTAAAACTTTTTTATAACTGTGTATAAAATTAAAGTTCTGTAGAATTGGTAGAAACCTTAGCTGATGAAAAGAAAAAATTCTTATTAAATCTAATAGATTAACTATAGATAGTTGTTATTTTGCACAAAAGCTATGTAAATTTCGTTGAATGTTTATTATTGAGTGTCAAAACAGATACACAAAATAAAATGGGAAATATCATAAACAAGGATTTGATTTTCAACAAGGCTCATTGGTCTCTTGAACTTTAAGGACACCAAAAAATTAGAAATATTAAAAATTTGAATTGCATGCTTTTTAATAGTCATTTAACTTATAGCTTCTAAATTATCATAAATATGCTGACCATTTATTTTTATGATTTATTTATACATTAAAATAATATTTTGGATCGCTTTCACTCAACCGCACAATATATACTTATAAACAGCGTCAAGCTGGCAACTGAATGTGAACAGCACTCTGGTCTTCATTTCAAAAGTTTGTGGGATAAATTCTCACCTGCTTAATATTTGCAGTGATTTGAAATTCACTTCAAATTGTTGAGTCTCGTCAAATTAGCCGTTGTGCAAAAAGTAATTATGGAGTGACATACAAACTTACCGACAATCTACATTGATACGTAATGGTTAAAATGTAGTTGCTGAGTTCCTATGATTTAGAATGATTATTGAAGATAATAAATCCAAGTTGAAATTATTCTCTATTCTTTGTACTTCTATATACATTTCTAATGATGACACTCAGAATTGTCTGCCAGACGAATCACTCAACTTGTAATTCGCTGGGAAATTGATGTTTATATACAATGTCTTCGCATTATTATTATTAAGATGATTTTTCCCCTTATGTGTCAAATGCAGACGAAACAGTGTTTACTATGCTAATATTTCATTTCATAATACTGAAACTATCGTTACAGTGGCTGTGGTCTTGAGAGCATAAGACTCAAATATATGTAGATACTGTACGAACTCATTGAGTGAACCACATATGTGTTTATATGGACATTAATGGCTCTAGATCACAAAGAGCTTACGCTTAAAATGTTGATGAAATGTTGAAGAATTGTAAATACAATCCTGATAGGATCAAATCTTACTATTGTTGAATTAATATACGTAATCTATACGAACAATTAATGTTCGATTACTGCAGGTGCTGAAATTCAATTCATATTATATCTTAACTTGCTGGTGAATTCGGAAATTTCTTGCATATTTTCATCATAATATTCTGCAGTTTTGATTGTTTGCTGTGTAATCGGCTGTCACATAAATGCCATTTGCAGAAATAGTTAAAATATTTATTTTTTTAACAACAAAATGTTTGGGTTTAAATTAATTTTATATTAGTTATAATTAACAAAAAGTATTTATTTTTTCCAATAAATTAAAATATAACTATAGTTAGTATAACTAAAGTAATAGTTTAGTAACGTTTTTACAAAATCATAAATCATGCAAGAAAATATGATAAAATGTCTATTACAAAATCTTAAAACTACATCGACACACTAGGAGTAATAATTTAAAAACTTACTTCTTATAACAGAAAACTCAAAATAATTTTTTTCATATTCTTGCTGACTATTTACTATTAAATTTGGATTTTGATGTCAATAATTTTAAGGTTTTCATTTCCATTCGTTTTAAAAATCAAGCAACATAAAAACAAGTAATATTCTATATTTTCTAAATAAATCTTTTGTTTGAAAAATCTCATACACCAAATTATGTAAACAAAGAAATGCATAATTTTCTCTGATCTCCACTCTAATAAATTATAAAATACTCTCTTTTGAAAATATTCATTAATCTCATAATATAAATTAATCAACATCTTATAATATAAAATAATAATCATATCTTAAAAAAATGCTGATAAGTTCTACAGAGCTGATTGAAAGTAATATCAAAAGTTTTTATATTTGTTTCAATGTATTTTAAGTATTCACATATGCATTATATACAATACATTATATACATATAACCATACATTATATACATATGGTTAAAAATATTATGTTAAAAAAGGAAATATAGTCTAAATAACAATCCTTTTAGAAATTAATGAGCAATTGAGCCCCAATTAGGTTTTAGCATGTTTCGCTTTTACTTTGTGGTGAAACAGATAAACATGCACCCATAACTTGTAAACTAAAATTCCTGATAGTTTTTATACCCATAGGCATTTAACTTCACCCCGCTCAATCAGCACAATTGACTATTACTACAATACAATAAATCATTACTTGGGATTCTTGCTTGAAACAAGACCTTCATATATTTTTTCAAGTCAATCAAAATACTATTTTTTTGATAAACAAAAATTATCAATTAAATAAATACTTTTTGTAAAGAATCAATGAAAATCGTAAGGAACTGAACTTTTACCTTTATGAAGAAAGCCTGTGTGGGCGGTAAAAACATGCAAAGTGTCCAAATCAATGAACAAGAAATAAGCGCCTTCACCATGAACTTCATATTCAAATATTGTGTAATATTCTTATGACTGAATAGCTATCTGCTTTTCCGTCTTTATATCACAATTACGCTTTCTTGTTTACTATTTAATGTGTACAAACTTATGGGTTACTCTAAATCAAGTTCGCGCCAACATTCATGAAAATCTTATGACCACTTTGAAAGATTTCTGAGTTGATATCTCTAATATTTTTCCAATCATAATCTGATAGTTGTCCGCTTTTTGAAGCAATTACGTCGTCAATATGAACTTAAGCCACGTGTTTATAGATTTAAAATTTGTCCATTGAGTCCTTAGCAAATAAAATTTTAATATCTTTCGCCTTGAGCCTCATTCCTCTGATGAGAAAATACAAGTTTTATTTTTTTTCTAAGTTTTTTTTAAGTGTTAATTTAATCATATTTTAAATTGTATTTACTTATTTTATTTTAGAATTTTTGATAATTGGATATAAGTAATAAAATTAGAAAGAATATTTCTTTTCACTAAAATAATTTTTATTGTTTTTATTTCTTAAGAATTATTTTCTTTTTAAATATTTTCTTAAGAAATATTTTATTGGATTAATTAGATGTTAAGATCATAAATTTGAATAACAAACTTTTGTGCAAAATGCTCCAATCCCAATTTTTTTAGTTTTGTTCTTTAAATCACTCACTCTCTTTATAAAATCTGACAACACATTAATGGTATCTAAGTGTAACATTTTACAAGAGAGAATAAATATACTGGTATGCAAAGCTTAAGCAACAAGTGATTCTTTTTATAATAATTCCACGAAAAGTCATCTGAGAGACATGGCATTCATAATTGAGAAACAACATTTTGTACTTCAACGATAACGAAAGTATTGCTGGTCAAAAAAGAATAAAATGGATATATTATGGAATAAAAAATAAGGTTTAATTGAATACATAATGCAGTTACACTTGATTGTCTGCCTAAGAGAAGGAACAACAAGCAGATTCCCTTAGTATGGTATATGGTCATCCTTTATTGTAATAGTTGCTTTACACCATCTCTCCATACTTAGAAGAAAATTGAGCAACTGTTCAAGAAATAAGAGTGCCTATTCCGAAATTAACATCAATTTCAGAGTGTTACTTAGGAGGATGTAATCATACCATAATGCATCTCCATGAAATATCCTACACACGATCTATATGAGTTAAACTACGACGATAGCCAATATATTCAAGTGATATCTTCTGTTTCCAGTAGTTTCTGAACAGAAGTTCTATGTGACCATGCACAATTATCCATGAAAATGAATTTGCTCTAATGGCATATCGAAACACAGGCACATGGGTTAGATCTTCTTCATACAATAGCGAACTTCAATTACAGAGCCTCTATCAAAAACGGGGATCAGAGTCCATCCGTTCAGCATAATCTTCATCAGGTGGCAACTAAGCTGTCCATTTTCGTGGAGTTATTGGGATGAAATCATGCCCTGATCTTACCTCAAACTAACTGGCTTTGAGAATCATTTGTGACACTAAAACGAATACTTTTGGTAAAAAGAACACCATTTCATTGGTGAGATGTCCACTCTTTGTGCTCCTTGCAACACTGTAAACGCTGGTGCTGATGACCAATTTTCAAAGAGATGAAATGTTCAGGCTAACAGGTGAATATGCCAATTTTATGAACGCATCTGGGCAAAGTAAATTCTGAAATTTATCTTCTCGTTGCTGTACATTGTTGATAATCAATGGCTCTTGTTGAATGGTTTCGATCTCTTTTCTCCTGCAAAGCAATATATCGATCATCTACTGCAGTTTCTTTCTTGCAGCGGCCACTACCGACCTTCCTAGCAGTTGAGCTTGTGGTTTGGAAGACTTTCCAAGCCGCGAAATGACAGTTTTGTTCCCTCCGAAAATTCAGTTCGCTGGTCACACTAATCTATTCTTCATTTTTCCACGTGTGAAATTTTCCAGGAGATTTCTTCCAGCCATAGTTCAAAAAAGAACTCATTTGTACCTGCAGCTAATGTCTTTAATTCCATCGCCATTCTTACACTTTTATTAAAGATTTGATCTGCGGCATCCTGACATAAAGATCGGCATAAAGATCATCCTGACAGCATGAAATTTATTTAAGTTGAAATCACCTGTAAATGTTTTGTTCCTGATATGCTTGTCGGTTCTATTGAATTATTCATTGCTCTGCTCTGATCTGATAACTGAATTGTTCATCACTCATTGAGGAAACCCCATTTCTGTAATTTTAGGATTATTTACTTATATTTAGATAGTAGCTTAACTTTTGGACATAAGTATAAATTAGCAGATCGAGCAAGGGCAACAAACAATTTTGCTCTTTTCTGTGCTTATGGCGTTTCCAACATATGGAGCTTTGTCTAAAAAGTTTCATTCCGTAAAGGTGTTTTTTTTAAGTGGTAGTGTTATGGATGAAACCCAGAATCGTTAGCACCTTTAGACTTGATCATATAATTTTTTCCAAGAAACGTTCGTAGATACTTTGACGAGAACTTACTTTTTGTATGATTTTGTTCTAAGAGAAAAAATTTATTTATGGTTTTCATATAAATATCAAAGAAGGATTTCACATCCATTGGAATATAATACGATGCAAGTCTAAATAACCTTTCGATTGTATCTATTTTAAATGAATCTTTTAATGAATCTGGCTGTATCTTGGCAGCCAGATAATAGTTGCTATAACTTCATGAACACTTTTACAAGCATTTTTAATGTATTGCATTCATAATCACACATATGTATATATGTATTGCATTCATAATCACACATATGTATATATGTATTGATATAGATATGTTTTTTTATACCAAAAATAATCTGAATTGCTCTAAAATCTATTCGTACAACTCGAAACTTTTCACTAAATTTCTAAAATGAAATTTATACGAGTTATTACATTTCCAAAGTCTATGGATATTAATTCCTATCATAGAGCAATAATTTCTGTAGCGTAACCCACAGAATGAAAGACTTGCGAAAAATTTACTTTTTCTTAAGAATGAAAAATATGAAGAAGGTTGATCTGTGTAAGGAAAGTTTGTTAATATCAACAGAGTTATTTTGGAACAAAGAATTCAAGTTTCAATAGAACTGATTTAAAGATGTCCAGAAGACACAATGGAAAGGACTTTCTGGAATTGTGCGTTGTCCTTTGTTCAAATGCTTGAAACTGAATGAACAAACCGTATCCTTACTTACTGTGCGAATTGATCCTGCGTACTGCTGCTGCAAATTTATTTATTTGTGGAATAAACTCTCTGATGTACCAATGTACACAATGTAAAATTGTATGATTATGTGCTACCCCGAACTGTACTAAGATCATCATTATCCACTAGTCAATGTGCTACAGCTTCTTCCATACTACTCTTGGATTATTACACCATCTTATGGTGCTTCACTGAGATGACTTAGCATACACATCGGTTTTTAACATATCTGTCTGTAATCCTATAATAATATGCATTGTTGTGTAAGTAAGTCCCAGAATGCACCTTAAAATTAACACGGGTCATCTATCATAGTCATCTATCATGAACTATTTTCAGGTGACTAGGTCACATTTGAGCTGATATCTTTCTCTCCACATCCTTGCTACATCAGCGAAAGTAATTTTGACGCCTCAGATTAATGTGAACACGTTTCCAAGATTTCTAGCAATCCAATGAGGGAGAATGTGGTCAGTTTCCCAGTTACTGTTGCAGCAAATTATGCTTCACTTTCTTGGTTTTACTGGATGTGATGCTACCAAGCCACTGGGATCGTTTGCAATGTCGTATCCGATCACCATGGCTGTCAGAAAATTGACGGCTCATGCATAATGTTCAGTAAAAATTTCTGTTTCACTCTTAAATCAGAGGATCGTCACATTCAGGTAAGTAATGTAGAGAGCCAACAGTATCCATTTTCCTTTGTTTTGCAGAAATATACGCCATCTATACCATATTTAATGGTGTGGCATGTAATTTCTTACGACAGTAGTTACATCCAATCATCCTGAGTATAATTTTAATAATATAATGATATTTCATTCTTTGTCCAATAACTTTAACCTTCATGGCACATCATTCATAGTATTGCAGTGCCAAGTCGATAAAGTATTACCAGTCCCATATAGTTCACATATCAATTAACTGCCTCCATGTGGTTAATAATTTGTTTTGGATAGCATGGTCACCAGACCTTTCACCAATCGAAACTTTTTGTTATGTTTCACAGGATCAAGAACTTGATAGAGTATTTCACAGGATAACATTACCAATATTTTCCTCTTTTTTATTTAAATGTTCAAGAAGAGTGCACTGCTGAAAGAGGGGGGGGGGAGCAATTTCACTAACAACTGATTTGAACATTCAATGAGCTGTTGACGAGTCCTATGATTTTGAATTATTTCATTTATCTGTACATGAGTTAAACACATATTGAATTTTCAAGAGAAAGATTAAAAAAATTTTGTTTTGTTCACCATTATGACATTTAATTTTATGTGCCAAATAATTTCTTTCAAATGTGATGATTTAAATATAATAGTACGATTTCATAATAAAAATGTTATGGTGTTTTGTCAGAAATTAATACTTTGTCTGTTCTTATTTCTTTATGATATATAAATATTCTTTACATACGAAAAATATCATTTTTATATATATTAAGAAGAGTTAAGAAAAAAATCTATACATATGAAGAATGATTATCCATTTATGAATGATGATAGATAATTAATACGATTTTTTGACACATAATTTTTCCAATAAACTCATCTTATTGAAATTAAATAAAACATAAAATTAATAGAATAAATTAATATAAATTTCCTAGTTTATGATATTTTATCACATGATATGCACACAATGATGGAGAAAATTTATTTTGCATCAGTTTTTCGCATACTTTTTGACATTTTTCTTTAGAAAAACAAACATTGTAAGATGATAAAAAATTAGATTTTGGGATTTTTATTGACGTTTAACTATTGCGTTATTGATGGAAAATATTAGATAAACAACTCCTGATATTTATCGCTTCTCTGGTATCAGTAAATAAGAATTATTCTAATATATATTCCAAATAGAAATAATATTCAAAAAATATTTTTCAATTTTTTTAATTAATAATTCTGATGCATACATATAATATTTGATTATTTTATTCAAAATTATGTAGAATTAATTTGAAAATTATTTTGTTTTTAAAAAATAGATTCTTGTATAAACACTGTATCAAAAATATATTGAATATCTTTATTTTTATATCATTTTCCTAAATTGGATTCGAAAGATTTTTATAACTAATGAAAACATTTGAAATTCGAGTTAAATTCAGAATTAATATTATTGCTTTTATGAATTTTTAGTACATCTTATTGATTGAAATACAATACTTATTGGGCTTTTAAGAGGATCTAATTGATAGCTACTCATGGCTTATGTTTCCTTTAGGATCAAATAAACGAATATAGCAAAAAAATTAGTAAATCATTCTTAACAAATCATCTTCAATTGAAGACAAATATAGAGGAAGATGTGTCATAAAATTTACACTTTATGATTATTTGGGTGAAACTAGTCCCGCAAAGTTATTCTGCTTGATCACGGAATGAAGAGGTAGATATTGGAACATTGAATGCAGAAATATAATAGTCAGAATGATTACAGTCTGTAATTATAATATACATATAAATTCATACTGTCTGTAATTACATATCTATTCACTTAAAGGAATTCCATACCATTACAAATATCTGGCTCGAGATTTGAAACGAGCTTATGATATAATGAACATAAAGCCTGTGATTAAATTACCAGGTCAACTGGAATGAGGAACACATGGGTGTAAAGGGCCATAGAAATTTTGTAAGGATGAGCATTGCTTTCTGTCGATAAATAGATCTAAACAAATGGATATTCTTTTTTTATATATATAAAATGCAAAATATCTTACTTTAGAAAAGAAACAATCATCAATTTTACAAATTTCTTATTACTAAGTTATCAAATAATGTGAAATGTGATGGTATAATTCATTATCTACAAAAATGAAATATTTACTACATTGAAAATATCTGGTTGGGAGATACTCTTTTTAATTATAAGAAGAAACAAAACTATTTTATTTGCCATCAAAAACTCCGTTCTATAGAATTATCATTCTTTATAATAATGCAAAAATATGGAGCCTATTTACAAAACCAAATCTTCACAAAATAACCAAATAAACCCAAACATTACAGAGCTATAAGATGCAAATATTTTACTGTTTAAATTAAAATTTTCTATGAAAAATACGACTTAACCAAAAAGAATCCAGGAAAGCAAAAATTTGTATTAGCAACATCAGAAATCGTTTCAAAGGTACCAGACTTTTCAGATCTTATGAGTTTTTTGTGCTATCAAAAGCAACATAAGCTGTTATTCTGTTGCTTTCCTATTTAATTCTGCTGCTATTCTAATTTATTTTGGGGTGTTAAATGTATGACAATGTTTCTTGAAGAAAAATTAAACATTTGTTTTCATAGGAAACATTCATTTTTTTTCTGTATGATTTTCTGTTGTAGATCTGGTATACTTTTCAGATTTTTTTATCTAGAGTTTTAGAGATAATTTTAAAAATCTGGTAACCCTTCCGGTAATTTACTGTCTACACCATGACGTCAAACTTATCCTACTACTTAGATGATGGATAAGATAGCTGCATTTACTATAACTGAATGTTGTAACGACAAAAGCAAAAAAATCAAAAGTTCACAGAGGTTGATGCGATGCAATATCTTTGCCCCTTTCCTTTGATGAAACTAATGAACTCTTGAAATGAATAGCATGTTTATTGAGTTATTTTCCACAGTTCTTAGATATTATGTAAATCAAGGCCTTAACACTTTCACTCTCAAGATTTTATCAAATTATTTATGTAATGTTATTCGCCTGGAGAGCTATGCTGAGAGTGTGTAGATGTTGCATCAGAATTTTATCGAAAATCAGAATGAGGCACATGTTTGACGGAGAGTCAGTATTTTCTAATGACACCAAAACATTAGCATTTCATAGTGTGTGCAAGACTTAAAAAAAAAAATTCTTTTACTGCTTTCGAAGTCTTATAAGGAGAACTTATCATTCTCGTACTCAGAAAATAGTGAGTTCAATACCTGTACCAACCTTAAAGATAGAAGATTACTTAATCTTTCGTCCAGTTTAATGTCTCTTCATTGATGTAATGCTCAGAAAAGAAAGTATAAACTCAGTTGTCAACCTTGTCACTTTATTGTAACTCAAATTTATGAGGTAATCAGCTATTTTTTAGTGGCTTTCATCAAAAGAAATAAGCAATCAGCATATCACAAAAACCTAATACTCTGCATAATGGCAGTCAGATACAGAATTTATATCCTTTAATTATTTAAAGAGTTAAGGCCCTTTCATGTGCTTAATAAATGTTTTTTTACATTACTTCTTAAATTAGGAATTCAAGTAGTTAGATATTTCTTCCAAACCTTTAAATGTATATCCTATCGAGAAAAATTTCTTTCAATCAATAATTCATACATATTTTCTGACTATGGTTTTCGTTTTATTGCTTACATAAATGAGCCTTTCTAAACATATCCTTTATTGTATTGTTAATGTTTCCATAGTTCTAGATTTGTTTCTAATAAATCCATAAATTGTTTGTAGTTGTTATTTCAAATATGATTTCTTTTGAGTATTTCTACAGATACATGTATTGTTCACTTGCTTTTATTATAAGTTAGTTTAAAATTCTTATTTACTTCTTCGCTGATGTGGAAGTTAGGAGAGGAGAAGGTCATCTCGGATTTCAACTTCAGCACTTGATCAAAACTCAAAATTATGCGATGGTGGTTGTGTTTAGGGATCAGATAAAATATGGATTAGAAAATATATCGCAATACACTCACTTAATCTAATAAAAGTGCATTAAAGCAATTGTAAATTTTATGTGTATTGATGACGTAATTTCTGTGCATAACGTGACATTAAACTTCATGGTATTTAAACAATAATTTAGCAATTATATTTTTTATCTAAGGGATAGTCGAGTAAAATATCCATATAAAATTTGTTTCAATAATGTTCACAAATTTCTAATTGTAAACGAGAATGAAACATGACATACACTGAATCCCCTTGAATCATGCCCAATATTATGATAAAACAGTTTTTCCATCATTTATCTAATATAAATGCAATTAATAAAATTGAGTTTCATGTCCAGTTATGAAGTAATCAAAAATTATAATTTCTACTTTTTTAAATTATACTATTGCATTAAAATAACGATCATCAATTCAGAAAAGACCAAAACATAAAATGAAACTTCTAAGGCATCTATTGGAAAGAGAATATTTAAATTATTCATCTGAGTTCGTCACTATGGGATTTCTTTCATAAAATATGAATCTTTTCGTATTGATTAATATCTGCCCTATAATCATAAATTTTCTTAGAATAAAGACGTGTGTGTATGTATGACACATTAATAATGAATAAACTAGAAAATCGATAGAAAAGATTCGATCGTTTCCCTTTTTGGCAAACATACAAATATTTATGAAAGAATCAATTATTTTCCGTTAAACCACATTAATAATATAACTTATTTAACATTTCTAATGCAGGTTTTCTACAAAATTTACGAATTTGTTAATGTACAAAGTTAATACAAATTATTAATTAGGTTTTAAAGCTTTATAGCTTAACAGCCAATGAAAAGAACAAACTTTAAAGTATTGTTTAAATCATTAACGATTCCATTTTGATTGACCAAAAGTCAGGATATATGCATGCAAAATGATAACAGAAAAAATTTTGTCTCTTGCATACCTCAAATAGTCAAGGCCACTCAACTTAACAATTTGCGATTTTTTTTCGGTGTACGTGAAAGAACAAAGTTCAGGTACCACATTGTTTATTCACAGTGTTGTCAACGACATTGGTTGTATTCATAGACCGCATTACAGCTGGCTGGTGAATATTGGAAGGACTTATATGGGTTCGCACTTGATAACATCATAAATGTTAGTCATATAACATGAGGATAACACATAGGACATTTGTAATTAAAGGAAAGAAATTTGATTTTAAGTCTTATCATATATCATCCTCTATCTTTAATGCGGTTACTTTGTAAATTATTTTCATCAAGACCCCTGAACTATTAAAATAGGCCACGTCGATTTTAAGGGGAAAATTTCTATTCATAAATATAGTACAATAAAGTACTGGTTTAATGAAAACTTTTAGAGCAGATAAAAAAAATAACGTATCAAGTAAACTTCAATTCTTTCCAAAAATATTGCATGAAACTTATTTCCTTCTTCTCATAAAAAAAGAAATAAAAATTTCCCTTCCTGGATGTGCCTAATTGCAGATAATAATATGTTATTGTGATACATTTCTGGTTGCCTATTTCTGTGTGTGCATAATGCTAAGCACCTGTAACCACGTTGTAAGTTCTTGAAACTGTCCCATATTCAAGAGAGGACATCTGAGCTGCACCCTTTTCATTACCATCAACCGTACTTCCAATCAAACTTCCTTTTTATGAGTTCATGAAAAAACATCTGAATAACATGTTACATCTTTCTTTTAAAGGAAATATTTCTTTTAAATGTAGTCAATTTAGCTTCCGTTTAAGAATGAATTTTTCGAAAAACTTAAAGAAAAGTTACATTTACAGTTAAAATATTAAAGAATTATATTCATGAATAAAAAAAATTACTAATGCAAAATTACTTCAAAGGATTAGAAAATACTGTAGATGTAAAAGAATCATTCATGGATTTCATCACGTATTAGAAATGAAAGTTGCTACTTATATTTTTTTCGCGTAATTTGTTTAAAATTTTGCTTAGATTCTAAAATAAAGCCTCAAACTTTTATGACTATGTTCTTAATCACGTTTCATTTCACATAATTTTTAAATATTTTATCTGAAATTAATATACGTAATAAGTTTACAAAATATGTTTTTATCAAGGATACGGAAATGAATTAAATAAATATATTTTTGGTATTAAATTCAAGTTTCATTTCATTTATAAGATGATGGACACAATAGTCTTGATATTAAAGGTGCATTTCTCGTGCTTGCAAAGCAGCCAGTTCGTTACCTCATCAAAAAGTCCCGAGTTGAGAAGACTTATGAACACGAAAAATTTCTTTGAGTAAAATTTCTCTTCATGTCTGTGAAATGGCGTGAAGAGGAAAATGCTAAGTCTGGTATTGTCTTCGTTTTTTGTGGTGGCTAAAAATTAGAAAATATATATTATTAATTATAAATTAGAAACTTTGTGTAGCATTTGTAACAGTAAATATTAAATGTAATGTGAACGTATACAAGTAAGGCGTTGTTCTCCACCCTGAAGTTTGCAGATGCGACCACTGATTGAACTAAAGATTATTATGAAAAGAGATATTCATGTCAATCTTTCGTGGGGTCTAATATCTTGTCATTGATTTGATATGGAAATTTTAAGAGGATGGTACCAGATCAAGTATCGACTTCATCACTTATCCATCGCTTTAATGACTAGGTATTTAACTTTGCTCAATGATTTTAATGGGCAGGAATAAGCTGGAAATTTTTAGTAGCAGCCTTTTATTTCTTATATGTTATCTTTACAAGTAATACTTGCTAATTCGCTAGCCTAATCTTAAAAACAAGCTATGGCTTTTAGGTTCATGTACTTAATATATTGAACCCCAGTTGCTCAGTAACTTCAGGCCACTTTCCGTAAGATCAGAAATGTAAAGCCTTGCTTGCCACTGGCAGTGATAGACAAGGTGATCCCATTCTCCCTCGCTAGATTGCTGGAGCTCCATGCGTTGGGGACGTGTCCACGTTAATCTGTAACATCCAAAGTTGTTCTGCTAGTGTGGCATGAATGTAGAAAAACGAGTGCCAACTCAGGTGTGACCATGGCTCAAATTTAACAGGCATCTGGGGATAGGTAAGTATTCTAAATTCATTAAACTCAAGGTAGTCCAGGGCTTGCCTGCACTGCTTTGCATGTATACTCAATATAAAAACATTGACGTGGTTGCTCATTTCGCTGAAATAAATACTTTGTTCAGTATTTGTAAAATAGAGAATTTACACTAAACAAGAATAGTTTAGATCCTCATTATCTTCATGCTGTATATACTTAACATAAAAATCTTTTTTTTTTCTACTAAAATGTTATCAATTAAATGTTTTGGAATAAAGTTCTTAAAGAAAAATTGACGAGAAAATCAAAAATAACCTTGTCCTTAACATTATTTGTAGAATTCTTATTGCATTCATCATTTAAGGATTCTAATGGTACATTTAAATAGTGCGTAACCTTTAAAGGAATGGAATATGTTAAATTTTGGCCCCTTTATGTTCTCCAAAATATTTGCAAAGAATGGTTACCCTCCTATCATATTTAACGTCTAAAATGCAGATACATTTTCTTCCAAATCTTGATAAATATGTATATTCATCGTCTTCATGAATATTATATTTATCACTCCGAAATATGGCTCCACTTGGACTTATTGACTTGTGTTCTGGATGTTTAAACTATCAAAAACGATTAAAGGAAAGTGATTTTGATAGTCATACTTCAAACTACTTAGTTTTTTCTCTATAATGACCTACGAAAATAGTAAAACTTCATGTCTTAATTTAAATGGCCTTATGAGTATCTTACTTCTCGAATACCACCTTACCTCTCTGTAATATGGATTTCAATATTGCTGAAAAGTTACCCTTTCAAAAAACATAAGTTGTTGATGTTTAATTTAAGCTGAACTATCAGTTCAGAAAACAGACTCAAAACACGCTTGTTAGCAAGTAAAAAAAAAAACTTGAGTCCAGATAAAGAAGAAAAGTATACAGAATATAAAATCATCATATTAATTGGTTACTGTCTGTGACTTCATATTGGCGGAAAATCATTTTTCAAAGACATCGGGGATGTTAGGTGATATACTCTTGTGAAACACCACAAGTTACACAGTATTCACAAGCCTTGTAAAATAGCTTCCACAGGAAGATTTAATCAACCAAACTCTTGTGGAAACTATCTCAATTATCAAGTGGCACTCTATTTCTAAAATCCCTTTCCGAATGTTTTTTTTTTTTATTTTCATTTGTTTTTAGACTCAGAATTAAGTTACTAAAATCTCTTTACCCCTTCTGAGCTTTTCTCACATCTGTGATTGAAAAAAACCTCCTGACTTAAAACCTCATAAAAACTTAATATGGCTCTGTGAACTGCTCCAAGCTAATCTGAGTTTTACTAAAATGATTTATATTTTTCTCATTACTTGAATAAATCATTATTTTTCTGCTTACAATTCGCTGATTTTGATGCATCAAATTTCAGGACTTTATTGATAGTTAGAAGTAAAATGTACTTTCTTACCATCTTACTAACACTTACTGATTTTTTAATACTTTGAAGAGAAAGCTATAATAAAATTATCAAAACTTTGAAAATATAAATGCATCGTAAAAAGTAACTAACTAACTTGTTTTGATATCATGATTAATTTTTATTGTTACAGTTATATTCTGATATATATTGACACGAATTTCGCTTACTTTTTTCTACTTAAATATTGTTACCAAATGGACAAAATAATCACATTATGTTGTTTCCCAAGATTCAACGAAATAAGCCTAGAGACATATTATTTATAAGAATCTGAAAAAATTTTAAATGCTTTAAAAATGAAAAAAGTTTAAAGTTTATTGCTCATTCTATAACAAAATTATCTACATGGTATAAATTTTTAGAAAGTTTTCTACTTTAAATGTTTTAATATTTTTTGGGAGCCTTCTAGGAAGTAAGCAAAATCTTTACGTTTATTTCTGTATCTCAGGAAAAATTAAATTAGACTAAATTATGGTTCATCTAAGTCGAAGTACCATTAAGGAAATTAAATATTCTTTTTGCATCCTTCTTGTACGATATCTATTTCCAGTATATGTATGCTGGCCAAGTATTAGAAACCTTTGAGATATTCATTTTATTATTTGCTACGAATGAAATATGTGTTGCTTTTATAAAGTTATAAAGAGAGAGTGGTTTAGAAACCGTTAGAACGTTATCATAAGTAAGATGTAAAAATGCAATTCATTATGAAGGAAGTAAAATGTTAAAAGTAACAGATCCTTCAACATTTGGAAAAGTAATTGTGTAGTTGATACCCATTTACTGGTGCCGGAATTTATAAGACAGAAGATTTCGCTGTATTTTAAAAAAACAGCCATATTAAAACTTTTCAAAAATTCGAATCAGAACTAGCAGTTTTTCCCTAGAAGACATTACTGTGGTTCAACACAATTTTCCAAAAACGTGATTCGATGTCAAATCTGACAAATTGCACAAAAAAGAGAGACTTTACTGTGTGTCAAATGACAAATATCTTTAACCAAACTATACAGTTTCAACTTGTTCTACTTTAAAGAGGTGTGTAAAAACTGTTAAAAGATTTGTACATTTTTGAATTATTGATAATTAAATTAAGTCTTTCTTTTCTCGGTTAGTGTCAAAGGACTGGATATAATGTAAAAATATAAATAGTTCAAAAAGTTTTCTTATTAAAATTTTCTCATTTTTCCTTTCTTTTAGATTTATTAACAACTTTTTCACCTTAATCATTGTGTAAATAATCTTAATTATTTTCGTAAAGTTATTTCATGGAAATACGTCCACCTGTGTATATACATTTAAGTTGCTTATTACTATTATTCTTATTTTTTGTTTTAAACATTTTTAAAATTTCATGTAAATAAATGACTTGCCTATTTTTACGTATTAATTCAAATAAATAAACAAGCAACTCCTATTAAACTAGTAAAGCTCTTATGAGCTAGGTACAGAAGGGTTTGCTGATGTCAACTTTATGGAAAACTACAAATACTGATAACTTAAGTACCTAATATTTGGAAAAATACATGGAAAACTACTATTCTTTTTCTAGAATTAGTTTCTGCGTTAGCATCGTCAATTAGTTTTGAAAACATTGAGCAATTTTGTTGCTAAAATATTAATGACGCTCTCATTTGATCTTTCCAATAACGAACCAAAATAGAAATATTTCAATCTATAAAAACTGATTCACTTATTTTATTTAACATAATGATAAATTAATTCTGTTATATGATGATCATTAATACTAAACACGTAACCATCAGTGAAATTTTAATTTCTTTTTAGTTACTTAAAAGACTTGCGGGTTTAGAGAAATTGGTTAATCAATAATTTAAGATTGCTCACAAATACTATCATAGATAAATGAATAAGCAGCATGAATGAGCATAAATTTATAACCATATAAATTTGCTCTTGTTCATATATGTCAATGAAAATTTTTTAATTACATTGCTATATTAAAAAGAAGGATGATTAAATGCTCAAGTATGTAACTTAGAAATAAAATTGGTAGTAAGTAATTAATTACACACAGTGATTTTTAAGAATACATTTGAAAAAATTGAGCTGAATATTTTTAGAGCATTTACTAAATATTAAAGCAAATGCAATAGTTATAATTGATAATAATTTTCCATTAATTTTCATTTTAATGTTAACAATTGATTGTGATTACAATCATAATATTAGTATTGTGTTAAAAATTTAAAATCATGTCTTAAAATTAAAGTAAATGTCATGCTTTTAAAATATGTTTCGGAAATATTTTTCATTAACTGGGTCTTCATCTTTTAAATTTCTTTTTTCTCGTTATTTTCTGAACATCTTGCTTAACATGTTTCACAAAAATCTCAAAAGTCAATTCAGAGCACTTGAATTATACCAACTATTTCAACATAAGAATTCCAAATCTTTAATTATTTTCAAATTTTTTTTCTAGTAAACTATCAGTGATATTCTTGTAAATTTTTGAAATCTGTTCTAGAGTCTCTTTTATAATTTGGATAATAATAAAAGAAAATAATAGTGGCTTTTTTGCACAATGTTATATTCTTTTTTTTTGTTGCAAATAATTTATATTAAAATATGTAAAATTCCCTGTCTTTATTAAGTGAAAGAAGAATTTTTGAAAACAACTTATATTTTTATTTAAAAACTGCACTTTTACTTTGGTTTTACCCCCCCCATTAAATATATTATTAATAAATATTAATTCAGTTATCAGATTTATTATATATATATCATTCCGTTTTTGTATGCATATATATATATATATATATATATATATATATATATATACAAAAACTGAATGAAAAATCATATTATCATCAATTAAAAAGTAAATATACTTATAAAAAATTAGAAAAACGATGTAATTATTAATAAATAAAAATATTTAAAAATAAAATTTAAATGTTAAAATTAATTTTAAAGTGTTTAAAGTTAAAGGCAATACAAAAAATGGAGCTGACAAGAAATTTGTCCCTTATCATTAGTAGAACAGGGAACAAAGGATAAAGCGTTTCGAAATTATTTGTGTGAAAGTCCAAGAGATTAGGTGAAAAGCAAACACTTTGTTTCCAACGTCTTCAACTAAAATTAATGTTATGCTGTTTATTGGCAATAAAAAAAGCAAATTAGGAAACACATTTAACATAACATTAAGATTGTAAATAACAGTAAGTCTATTGAGAAACCAGATTAGAGGGGAAAAACAAGAAAATATGTATACTATCTTAAAATAAACGTGATACAATCTTAAATAAACATAATATTATATTATATATATATATATATATATATATATATATATATATATTCCCATTTCTTTTACCTAAAAATTTTATTTTACAAAATTTCTCATATTAGTTAAAAGTTTGTCTATCTAATTCCATTTATTCATCTATTAAAAGAAATTCCGATATTCATTTCTTTTCGATCTCTCTTTGGATTTGACAGAAGTTACAAAGAATTCTTTTCAACGCTAATAATAGATTTGTTTTTGGATAATGACTGTAAGTACAGAATCTTCTCCACCTGTCCCAAAGCAAAATAAAGAGAGGAAAAAAATAGATTTATTACTCTCTAAACAGCAGATGGATATAGAGCTCGTATTTCACATAAAATTATCTTCACAAGGAAATCATTATCTTTGAACATTTGTTCGCTCATTTCATAAGAACTTCACTGACGTCAAATGATCGCGCGTGAATGGAGAATAACGTTTCTTCATTCCAAATATAGGAGTAGTGACATGCGTTGTTTTACACACACCACCAAAAAAGGAAAAACTCTTCTCCTCTTTAAAAAAATAAGAAAGAAACTAGAATCTTCACCCGCAAAATGAAAAAAAAAAGCTGTTTCCATGTGAAGTTTTATTAGAAAATTTCGAAGCAGCTGGGTATAGATTAATTTACAGTTAATTCAGCTACTGGATTTCTTTAAAAATCTACACACATTAGAAAGATATTAATATATTTTTTATGATGTATATTTTTACTAAAAATATAATTTTGTTTCTCCTGTTTATTACCTTTTATTAAAATAATTATAAAAATTTTATAATTTACAATTTTTAATTTACAAAATTCATCATGTCAAAATTAAACGGAAAAATCTTTGATAGCTGATTCAAAATGCATTAAAGCTAAACTGTAAATAATAATATGCATAAGTGCATTTAAATAATAAAGAAAAAAACTGGCTGCATAAAGAATTGGCTTATTTAGCCTTATCTATTTAATTTAGATTTATTTTTAACTATTTGCTCAAAGGGATTTTCATGCCATTTCTCATGCAAAATAATCCATGTAGTTACAGTGATAACTTCAACATAAATTAATTCTATAAGAACTATTCCATTATTTTTTTTAATCTTTTAAAAGTATATTCTGGCATATATCCAAGACCACCAAGACTCCAAGACATTCTAAGGACGACTTAGACAGAGCTGCCAACTGAATGGCTAATCATGTTTTCAATTTAACAATGCGTGAGTTCCTCCGACTATGTGGATGAAAGATTTAGAGGCTCGAGATCCACTTTAATCCTAAGGTCATATCTGCAAAATTTATAACTTATTTGTTTGATCTCTAATGCAAAAAAGTGACAGTAGAGACACGAAATCCTGTCACAAACAAGTTTAAAAAAAAAAACATAAGAAATAGTGCCTAATATTTTTTGTTCTTGTTTGGATCCTTAGAATCAGGGTTGTTGATAAGAATTCTGATTTTGAACAGTGTAAATCAGGGGTTGCCAAACTTTTTTGATTATCGCCCCCTATATTATTTTTCGAAATCTCCATTGACCCCCAAAAGGTAATTTTCAGGTAATTAAAATAAAACTATATATTAGTCTAAATATTTAATAAATCAGAAACAGGAAGTAAAGTAACTACAGATTTTTTACTTCTTAATGAGATGAGTGTGCCTGGTGTTTCTTAGCAAAATTCGCTATATTGGGTCCGAAATTAGTCAATTTTAACCGTAAATCCCCTCGAATTATTTATTTTATTTCTGTTTTTAGTTAAAATTGAATTAACGTGACTGAAACCGGCTTCAACCATATACGAACTTGGAAACGCCAGCATAAATGGCTGAGCCATTTCGTAAAGTTTCACATATTTTTGACTTGGGTATTAAGAACTGTTTTTCCTTCGAGTCCCAATAGACCCCCTTTCGACCCCTTGGGTCAGATAGACCCCTACTGTTGTTAAATAGACCCCTAGGGGTCTATATAGACCACTTTGGCGACCCCTGGTGTAAATAATTCATTTCTTAAATCACTTTTAAGTTAAAACGAGATTTGTCTTAAGTGTATTGTCTAATACAAAGCGAGAGGGAGAGTTTGTATTTAAAACATTAAATTATCCCAATAATAGATTACATGTAGAATAGAATTTAGTTACTAACTTTTCCATGTTATCATTTATCTTTTTGTTTTAACTTTCTTCTAAAAATAATGGAGACGTTATATAAATAAATCTTAATCTCAATAAATCTTAAAATCTTAATCTTAATAAATCTTACAAGTAAAACTTGGAGTTAAGATTAAATCAATTAAAAATATCTTTACTGAAAGATATGAGATTATGAATATATAATAAGTCTTAAAGTCATGCAGATCTCCGAATTTTGGATCCTAAGAGGTATGCATCATTGATTATATATTAATCATACATACCTAATGATCAAATTTACATGAATGAAATTAATGAACAATGGGATATATAACTAAGATGACTATCAATGAGCCGTAATACATCAAATATTCAAAATTTGCATTGTTTCTAATTAAAATTTGATTTAGATTATTCAAATAACTATTTGATTATTGAAACAAAATATAATATTTTGTAACCGTTTTAAAACATTAAAGAGAACTGTTGTCATGCAAATAATTGTAATTTGCTTATCTTCTCAGATTGCAGCCTCTTTATCGGAAAAATAAAAGACTGAAATTCGAAATGGATTGCTAGTTGTTTATTTCTCAACTATCTTATATTGAAGAACTTCGACCCTAAATAAATGCTAAGAATAAAGTTCCGAACATATCTAAATTTGAAATCATTATAGAGAACCCATATAGTTTTCAACTGGCTGTGCAGGAATTTTTTTTTTTTTTTTTTTTTTTTTTTTTTTTTTTTTTTTTAGATTTACAGAAAAATTTTCAAACTTTTCTATTATAATTAAAGACCAATATAATATTGTGGAAAATTCCTATTATCTAAATTTTCCTTTCTGTATTGCTATATTTGCAATATATTTTCAACTTCAATACATGGTCTATAAAACAAAGCAGGAGAACTGTTTTTGTTCGATTTCTGCGTATTTGTTCGATTTCTGCATTTGTGTATTTGTAAACATGATTTTTAAAAAAAGCATAGACTTGTTATAAAGCATAAAGTTCAAAAGAAATTATGTAATATAAACTTTTATAATACATAATTTCTTTT
>JAPDSC010045963.1:0-20599 GCA_026290005.1 Latrodectus geometricus
TCATATATTGCTCAAACACCACTGTTTAAGCAATGGATCAGAAACTCGGTGATCCAAAATATGTCATAGGCAATTTTTTATTCTTGCATGAAAGCAATTCATCCTATATTAGTATTGGTTTTTAAGATAATTTTTTTTTATTATTTTCCCAGCAATATTCTGCAATAAATTCTATAAACATCAATGATCCTTCTCTTCATCAAATAAATATGTTTGATAAAAAAAATGAAATAAAAATGTTTGTTTTTTACGTTTATTCTATTCTGATTTATTTATGTCCAAACATTATACAGATATAAATAAATAAATGGAAATATATATCAACTTACGTACTTTTTCAGCATGATAAATTGGTAAAATATTCCTTGTTAATATTAAAGTTTTAAGTAAATTGTTCATTTAAAAAATAATTGTATTTCTATGTAGGATAATTCAGTTAAATAACATTATTTTTATCATAATTGTCTTATTTTTCTATTCTGATATCCTTTTAAATTTCTGTATGAATTTCTTAAAATTTTTTTGACATGATATATATATTAAGTTTCCCTTAATGTATTCATCATGTCAAAAATTTTTATAAAAATTTAATGAAATTTTCTTAATTAAAACGTTTTGTAAAAAAAAAATTAAAAAAAAAATAGTTTAAAAAAAAAACTTTAAATTTTTGAAATGGAGCATTTTGAAAACATTTTCAAAATGTTTAAAAATCTATTAAAACTTCAAATAAATACTGATATACTTTGATTATTCTTTACTGGAAAATAAAATACTAATATAAAGTAATATTTAATGCAGATAATTATATAAAGTAGAAACAGAAGCACAGGAACTTGAATTGGATAATTTTATTTTCACAGCAGCTCTGGAAAATTCTTCCATTTGATAAAACTATAATCCTGATATCTTCATTGATTCACCTTTCTAACTCATTGTATTTGACCATTTCAAGATAATACATAACATATTATTAATGAGGAGTGTATTTTTATTTAAAATAAAAATGCTCTTTCTTATCTCTAGACGAGACTTCTCATCTGGTTACGAAACTCAGTTCGACATTGAAATATTGTGTGAATGAGAAAAATTATATTTCTGTGATTTATTGAATACTTTAAAAACAAAATTAATCAAAACCAATATAATTATTTAAGATTAAAATTATTGGAAAAATCATATTTTTCGTTGAGAACATCCCTGGAGAATGAACATTAGTTTTCAATGAAATATTTCAAGGGCAGAAATTAGTTAACAGATATTAATTCTTATTCTAATAAAATTTGCTAATTTAAATGCAATTAAACTTACAAATTTAGGTTTAAAATCAAAATGTGTATAACAATTTTTCTTTGGTAAGTAAATTAAAGAATAAATTAGGTATAGGAATAAGATTAAAAAATTTCACTATTTTAAAAGATTCACACGTGAAAGGATAAATAAAATAATTCTGCGGCTTCTATTAATAAATTTTTAACATTTCCTTCTCAAATTATTATTAATTTTTTTCTTTTTTTCAAATTTTATTTAAGATTTTTAATTAATATTTTAGTAAAATATGTTTACAATTTTAGCTCCCATTCATTGGATTTAAAATTTCTTAGTTACAAATGTGATGTTAATAAAAAAAAATATTCATGTGTTTTTAAAACTATTCAATTTTTATACACGCTTACAATCAATTAAACGTAAGACTCATTTATCAAAGGTTTTTCTTTTTTATGTCTAATATAAAAAAGGCGAAACAATCATTTGTCTTTCTTAATGAAGAACTATACTTTAAAATGGACATTTTTTATTTTTCTCTAGGCCTTCAAAGAAAACATATGTATGTGCATTTTTCTCAAAAGAAGAACCAAAACAAGTTTAAAAAAATTCCTTTATCTGAAAGCCATAATTCATTATTCAAAGCTAAATTTCTAACGTATAAATAAAACATCAACACTATTCTTGACATTTTTATCAAGCTTCAAAAATTACAAATTTGCCTCTTTTAATTCATAAAAAAGAGTTTTTAATTTTTTTTTAATTTCTTTTTGTTTCCCTTTTTTTACAGACTTTGATGAAAAAATATTTATATGTTTAATATTTCTGAGTTAAATTACAAGTTTTTATTTACTATTTTATTTCAAAATATTATAGTTAAATGAAAATAATTAACAATAAAATAACTCAAAAAATGTAAAATAAAGTATACATAATTTATTAGAGTATTAAGTTTTAAATTTTACTATAGAGTATTCTTATTTAAAAAATTGTCCGACAAAAAAAGTTAATCGACATGAAACTTAAAGATTCGGGATTAAGAAAAAATAATGAAGTTATTGCGTAAATGAAATTCATTTAATATAAATTGAAACTCATAATAATTACTTAATATAACAAAATACTATAATGATACAAAATAAACACAAAAGGGAAATAATTTTTAAGAAATCAATAAAATCATTCAGCTAAAAACAATCAGACTGTAAAGTTTGAGAATATGTATAGAATAATTAATTATGTAGTGGCTATAACTACAGCTACCTGTTCTGTTATTAGTTCATTCGTTGATGTAATTATTATTATGTTATGAAATGAAATGGTTATAATTATATTAGTTTGGGGAAAAAGAAATCCATTATTTTTATGTGAACTTTATGTGTCTTCTTTTGGATTCGCTTTGTAAAAAGATTTAAAACAGTTTTAATGTAGATTTTTAAGTCTTGCGCTTTACGCCTGCTGACATGCGGTTAACTTTGATCATTTTTGATATTTTATAGACATTTTCGACGATGCTGTATCCACATGCGAGGTGTATCTCTAACATCAAGAATACCCGAACGGAATCGACGAAACAAAAATTGTACGTAACTGGTTGTTACAGTCTTATATAGGACGATAAACACCTTTCACAATTTTAGCCACCCGGCTATCTTTTTCACCGTTACAAGAGAATAACGAAAGTGTATCGAATTTTCTGTTTGTTGTCTTCCGTTTTTAAAAACCTTGTACTCGTAACTGAATTAAAAAGCCGAAAGAGGATATTTTAGTGTCAAATGTCACCTTTCCAACGAGCATAAATCTGAAATTGTTTTATAGATACCTCACGAGATATCGATCACTACAGACATTTACCGAAAAAATAATGGTTTAATTTTTCCCCAAACTAATATGTATTTGTGTATTTGCTTAATAATGAAGACACAGTGTTAATTAATTACGATAAATTGAGGTATTTCCTGTATCACTTAGAGTCAAACAATTAAGTGAAAGATACTAAGACACTCAATGAAAGGTTTAGGTAAGAAAAGAGATTTATTTTATAAATTTAAGTATAAAAAATAACGTTATATTTAATTCAGAAGTCTGTGAGAAATATTATGACATTTTGAGGAATAGAAAGTACATTAAGTGTATTTTAAAATATATTACAGTTTAAAAAAATGAAAAAATAATAATATCATTATTTTCTGAAACAGCAGAAAGCAACAAAATTCATTAAATTTACATCTATTTTTCTAAAACTGTAACACAAATTTTTTATTATATAAAATTTTATCTTATTTTTTTATATACTTTTTACATTTCAAACTGAATATACTTAACAGAAATTTAAAATATTGTTTCAAATTAAGTTTTACTTACGAAAACAAAATTTGAAATTTCTATATATATTTATATTTCCAATTAAACTTGCTCATCACGTATTGTGCTTTTATTTAAGTACGACTTTTATAATCTGTTGGTAAACATTTTTACACATATATATTAAAATATTTTTATCTATTTTTTCATGAATAATTTTATACTGAAATATGACTAAATTTTATACATCATTAAAATAAATTAGTATTAATGATCGAATTATAACATGAACGTTATTCCAAATGCATATCATATTATTAGTTACATTTTTATATTTGCATTAACGATAAAATTTTATAGATAAAAATAATATAATATAGTATAAAGTTTCTTACATAAATAAATATTCTATGCTATGTGCTGCAATGGAAGTTATGATAAAAAAAAGTCCTGAACTTGGAAGCGTAAAAAATTGTATAGCTATTTCTTGAAATAATTTATAATACAATCTATATTTAAACTACTATAATCAGAAAATTAAACAGCGAATATTAAAACAATAACATAAACATGTCAAATAAATAAGTATTAAAAAACTCAGCAATTAACTTAGAATGTCTTTAATTATTTTTCTTGATAAAAATCAATAAAAAAATATGTAATTATTTTTTGACAGTTAAATTTCCGATACTGAAAATTAAAATGAGTTTATTATTTTATGAGAACTATTTATTTTTTATATTTAAATGTCTTACTAAAATTTAAAAAGATTAGTTAAAAAAATGTCTGATAATGAATTATTCAATTTGACATATTTAAAAAAAAAAGATTAGAGCATTTATGAATGTAACAATAACATATATGCCTTATAGAAGAATGATTTTATTCATTAGTAAATAATTATTGTGCAAAAAAGTTTCTAAAATTTAAATTCCACCTAAAAGTGATGTTTATAAAACATTAATAATGAATTTCAAAAGATATCAATAAATCTCTTTTTTTGATATATAGGTTTTAAGATCCAAGAAAATACTATTCTTTTGACAAAGCCTAGAAGCGATTTGATCAACGTATTTGAATCTTTGCGGCTTGGCGTAACTACCTTTTCTTTATGGGTTTCCATGGAAACCATCATGTTAAGTGGATTTCTTTTTCGTTTATATGAATAGGAGAGTTCTTCTGTGTAAACATGTAGCTTACTTCCCCTTAAGAGCGCTGAAATTATGGAAGCTCAGCTAAGAGCAAGAAAATTGAGTTTCACTATATATTATATGTTTCTTTATCTTGTCTATGATTCTTTTCTTACGTCTAAAATAAAAACAAATGAATATAAGAGTATTGTTTATAAAAGTGATGCGATTCCAATGTTAACTATTTTATTTCATTAAACTGTCAATGCTAACTTTTAATAGCATTGACAGTTTAATGAAAAGGCCATTGAAATTCAATTTGGTTTTAAGAAATTCAAGTACCATTTTATTTCATTTAAACAAATATCATTGATTTTTTATTAAAAATGCTTAACCATATAATGCGTAATGTAATTCTGAATATTTTATTTTTAAGAATTAATTTTAAGAAGTGTTATTTCATGATAAATGTTCAATTGATTTTTGCTAGAAAAACTAAATGTTTAATAAAAAATATTTTTATAAAGTTACTAACTCAATCTCAATTTAGATTTAGAAATGTTTTTGTCATATATCATAAATTTTGTTCGATATTAATTATATAATCATTTTAATATAAAAAAAATTTGTTTCAATATTATTTTCAGATGATTATTCAATATTATTTTCAATATTATTTTCAGATAATATATTCCAATGAGATAATTTTTTTTTAATTCTAACAATACTCTGAATAAAACGAAATCTATTTCCAACGTTTTGTGACTGATAAGCTAAAAACATTCTAGTCATCATAATATTTTTTAGTATGTTATTAATTATTTTCCTTACAACAATTAATAATCTAAATCCTCCATGAGTACGTATTAAAGCAATATTACTTAAATTTACATTATCTTATATTTGAACATTTACAAAAAAATCATTTCCCAAACTTTCTCTAATATTAAATTTTAAAAAAATAAATACCAGAGAACTATAATTTAAAAAATAAATATCAATCTATTTTCTTTGAGGATATCCTTTCATTGTTTGCCATTTCATTCTTGTTACATGAGTATTGCATGCGTATTAAAAGCAAAAAATGCTTATAAATACAATATTGTGTAAATTAAATAAAATCAAATGATATTTATTTATATTAATCATAAAATTGTTTTAACTATGAAACACATCTTTTATTTACTTTATGATATTTCTCTTAATTTATATAATGAACTTTTGTTATTTTAACTGCATAAATTCCACATAAATGTTCGTAAGAAAATTTCTAATCCCTTGTGTCTCTTGGTCTATAATTCTAATATTTCTAATCATCTTATGGGTTAAACATTAAAACCAAGCTTTTATATTTCTGTAACAATTACAACTTTTTCATGTTAATATTGAAGAGATATAGAATTTACGTTATTCAACACTTGTCCTTGAAAATGATGCAATAAAAAAGTTGTCATCACATTGTTCGCTTAATCATAGGTTAATAAGTCACATTTTCTTTAATTCACTCTGGAAATGAAATGTTCCTCCCATTTTTCAGTTCTTATGAAAATATTACTTCTAAATATAAGCACTTTTTAAATGACTATTTTCAAAAATTAAATTTCTCTTTTTGAATCTCCTTTACTGAGTATAAAATTGAAACAATGAAATGTCTATTATTATTTGAAGAAAATGAATTTTTTTTATAATATTTTTAAAATCGATTTCCAAATCATACAGAATAATATCTTACAAAAATCAAAATTTCCGCTTCATTTAGAAAACACGTACAACTTTTATATTATGAAGAACATAAGAATCAAATTTATTTAAAATGCATCAAGATGTGAAAATGTGAAATTAGCCATTTCAAACCATTTCTCCACTTTTTCGAGAGACTCAACAGAGTAGATAGTTGTTATAAATGCTTGTCAACGTCAATTCTATCTTTTTTCATTTGAATTTATAGCATCATATACTACATAACACATCCCAATATTTAAACATTTTCCCCATATTTTGGAAAGTTCAAAAAACATCGAAAAATATTTTGACTTTTGAAATATTGTCTAAGTTTCATTTCAAATTTAAAGGTAATCTATTTATATTCAATAGTAAGTAACTTGCTTCTTTTCGTTATTACCTCAATATCTTCCTAAGGAACTAACAATGAAATTATTCTTTGTAAATTTTCCCTTGTGTAATTTAACAACTAATTTTATGCAATAAATAATGATTATTCGAATAATTCACAAGTATTTAGATTTGAAAGAGGGATCCGCATATAATCACACACATAACTATAATAACATACATAAATCTAAAACAAAAATGTTATATTCTTAAAGTGTTTTAAATTAATACAATATATATTACAAGATCACGTGAAATTTAAAATCAGCTGGAGTTAGAATTAATTTTTACACAAGAAACTTTGTCGCTTTGTTCTTAATTTAATGCAAAATATGATAAAAATTCAAAATATTATTAAATAATTTGATTACTTATTACAGATTCTGAAGTATACTTAATTAATAAAAATGAACAATATAATTAATTTTCTTGTAAAATAATACTAACTTTCAATAATTATTGGAATTAAGTTGTATGAAGTTAAAATAATTATATTAAATTGCACATAAGTTTTAGTAAATAGTTTTTCAAACATTTAAGCTTTGTGTGAAATACTACTTTAAATCAATTATTTCTTCCTTCAGAAATATATTTAATCTAAAAAGAAAAATCATATTTAAATATGTGATATTAAATTAGGAAATATATGACATTAACAATCTTTATTTTCATTACATGTGAAGAAAATATTTATTTATTTATTGACAGAAATTTCTAGGCCAAAATAAAACAGTTATATTATAAGAAATGTCCAAGTGGAATTTCAATTTAGAAATATTTGATTGATTTCAAGCAAATTTTAACTTATTTGTCAATAATATTTATGAATGTCTATTTATTTTTCACTTTATAAATATATGATATAGGAATTTATACTTTACCAATAAATTAAAATAACAAACTAGAATAAATATAAAATCATTGTATATCAAATTTATTTTTTCCACGAACCTAATTTTTATTCCCTAATTAAATATCAAAGAAATAAAATATTATACATTTATAAAAGATCAAAAAATAAATATAATAAAAATGAAAATGTAAATTTTTATGGACAAAATAGCAATGAATCATTAAGTATAATTAGCTAAGTTTAAAGTCTTATGTAGGAAATGGGATTTTAATAATTTGGCCCATTATAAAAGAACAATGTAAAAACTAAATTCCGACTGATATATAATGCCCAATATTTTATGAAATGAAAGAAAAAATTTAATTTCTCTTAAAAAATTGTCAAAAAAACAAATAATATTTGTGTTGTAATATTTAATTATATTTTCAATTCAAATCTGATGGAAATATCTATTTGATCTATTTGGGACAACAAATTTACTTTATATGTCAATAGTTATTATATTTATGTGTTTATATATTTTGCGCTAGTATAAATATTAAAGTGATTATTAATTTTTTAAGGATTCAAAAATATATTTTTTAAAAAATCTTTGGATAAATAAAACAGTTATTATTCAAGACTTCGTGAAACAAATTAAATTACTAGAAATTTAATTATTAAAATAATATAAATTTTAAGCAACAGAAATGTAAGGTACGATACTTTGAAATATATATGGTATTATAAATTACCAATTTTTATTTTACAGTTCATAATGCTCTTGAATAGTGATACCAAATTTAGTTAATATCTATCTTACATTTTTGAGCACTTCCACAATATTTTACTTAATTATAAATCGTACAAAGTTGCATATAAAAGCATATTTTGTATATATATTTTTCAGTGACGTGAATAAATATTTTATAGTTGATAAATAATATTTCTCTTAGCATTATTTTATTTTAGTAAAAAACATTTTTAGGGATAATTTATGACCCATAAAAATTAAAAATAATTAAGATAAATAATCTGTTTATAGTCAAAAGCTCTAAATATTCCGCTTAAATAATTTTCAAGCTATTATCGCATCAATAAGTATTTTAGTTACATATAGGAGCTCAATATATTTAATTCTTTTATTTACGAAACATAAATTGATACCTTTTGTATAATTAAATTCGAATGTAAATAAATAAACTGGATACATCCATTACTATTTATAATATTTTAAATGTATAATACTCTTTTGTATCATATACAACTTGTAATAAATATTAATAACAACGGAGTAAACATTGTGTTCATTGATAGATATCGTAACCCCTTTGCAATTTCAATCTGTATCTCTCAACAGTAGGCTGCAATGAAGAGTGTAATTCTCATTTCCATTACGCACCATTTTCAATTACCTGCGCTGATTTAATTGGAATTGATAACAAGCAGTGAATTGGATAAACTAATGTATGTTAGGTGAAGACACTTAATTCATTTTGTATCCATCATCTATCTATGAATAAATATATAAATATACATACATATACACTAATATGTGTGTATTCATATTCATATATATAATATTCGGAACTACTTCGATAATTCGGAAATTTGGCGACTTTTTTTTCTCGCCAAGAGGGATTATTGGTAAATACAAATAATTAATACATAAAAAATCTTTAATAAAAACTCAAAAAATGGTACAAAATACAAGAAAATACTAAATTTGGCAACAGCAAAAACCTAAAAGCTGAAAAAACCTAAATTAGCTACACCAAAATGAGAAACAGCAACCCTAAAAAGTCCGGAGGGAGTGCCAGATTTCGCGCAATATGAGAGGGGGGTATATCAAAGTTGTTCCTAATATTCAAAGATTTGTATTTGTATGTGCGTGTGAATATTTGTTACTTTGTCTTTTTATACAATAGAGTGTATACTTTGATGCCTTAAATTGAAATTTTAAAAGCTCCATCATCAAGATACCGTATCAACAAGGGGATTAATTACACTTAAAACTGTTAATTATTACCATAATAAAACGAATGGCACATTGTGATTTAAAAGTGTATATGGAAAGATCTTAATAACCATGGGGAAATTTAGAGAAAACATCTTTTAACTCTTGTTTTCTCCTTCTGATATCATATTAATTACTCGTGTTAAAATCAAACTCCACAAGCAAGAGTTAATCAGATGTGCTTTGGTATATACTGTACATACCTACCCATCTTCAAAAGTTCAAATTTGTTACTCATGATCCTATCAATTTCATAAAATTAGATAAACTCGTGTAAAAAAATTTAAGAAATTAGACTTAATGAAATTAGTTAATGGTTGAAAAAATTATTAAAATATGAAACGTTACCTTAGTTTTTACCATAATTTATTATTTATGAAAAAAATATCCATTTTCCTCAATTATGTTATTTATAAAATTTACATATAAGCTAGGTATTGAGAAATTGATGAAACATTAGATACATTTATTTGTTATTCAAATATTTAAAATATTCATAGAAAAATAATCATATTGTATAGGGTTCTATTTCTATCATGATTTCGAAAGAAGCTAAAGCAGAAATAAGTTGCAAGGAGATATAAATGTCGATACTCTATGATCAATGCAAAAAATTTGGTATCCCAATTTATTGATTCAAAATATTAATTAAAGAAATAGGAAATTGTTTGTTAACATAACTGTCTCTCTGTAAAATTATATGCACTATGACATTGTTTGCGGATTTAGGAATTTAGAAACGAAATAAAATAAGTTAGTTTTTTGAGTTTGGACTATAATTAAGAGGTAGGATTAATCGTTTAGAATTGAAAATATTTGCTATTATAGCTTAGTTCGATTATTGCTTAACTTGTCTAGTGGTTAGCGTAACTGACTAGTAATGGGGAGGACCTGAGTTCAAATCACGGCTCGGGCATGTATGTACTTTCTCTTCCTATGTGTTTCTTGTTTTTTCTTCTGATGATGGATGAATGTGGCCCGCCCTATTAACGCGTTTGTGGTAGTGTGACGTGGGTAATGCTATACTCGCCTCCATGACCTGGTTCACAATTGCCCACCGGGTAACGGTAAATGAGTAGCAGTTTCTGTCCTTGTTGTGGCTAAAAAAGGGTTAATCACTAAATGCCCGCCATTGGAAAAAAATATCTTAGTTCGAGACATGTTTCAGATGATGAAAGGGAAAAACTACCAGTGAAAACAGTAGGAGTTTATTTAAATGATAAATTAGAATCGTAAAAATAGGAAAAGTGCTCTTTAGAGAAGTAATTATTTAAAGACTAATGTTAAGAACAATGCACATAATTTAGGCTCACATAAATTTGACGCATGCTTGAAATTCGAAGATCATGTTGTTGTTTCCAATCCCATCTGGAGTAGCTCCGCTACTCCGGATCCATAAGTTCATATACCCTCAAAAAATTGAGGAAGAGGAGAGGTCTCTCAAGAAACTCCTCCATGGAAAAATCGAGGCTAACAAGAATATGTTGAGGACTAGCCTTGTTGGAATAACATTTTTTGCAGGTTGGGAAAAGTTTGGAACGCCCGCTAAAAGTGAGGCCCTTAGTGTGCCCACTGACAAATCATGGTCGGCACGTGTGCCCTGAAAGTCAAGGGCACCACCGGGACGCTTACGAGGGTACCAAACGTGATTTGGTGGGACAAGCCAGGCCCTATTGACAGTGTTTTTGTGGGTAGAAAATAATTCTGGGTAAGTGAGGGCCAGATTTGAAGAGGCTGGTCGGGAAGTACCCTCCTTAGCCAAGTGATCAGTGCGTTCGTTACCAAGTAGACCCACATGAGAGGGTATCCACTGGAAATGGATGTCATGGGAGGCTGTCTTGTCGAAGATCATAAATTGAGTTAACATTGTGAAATTAAATTGATTTATAAATATACTACTCAGCAATAATGAAACCTAGGGTAGCTGATTTGCATGATGTTAGAATGCGTATATTGGATGTTTTAAGGATCTGCAACCAGGTGATCTCCGAAAGTAAAATTGGGACATAATGTCAAAATGAAAAATAAAAACATCTTAGTGATTTTGGAAGAGATATCATGGATTGTTGTCACATTGATATCAATTAAATTCGTGAAAATTTTAATAGAATTATCGAAGCTATCAGTAAATAGGACCCACTGTGGTCTAGCAGTTGGATCAAGTTTTTGGAGCATAATAACTTGGGTTTGAACCTATTCACTGTTGAACAATCAGGGATTAATGAAGCACTTCTGGATACACTCTGTTAAGTGCGTGAAAGTTTACTAGTATTTTCTCTTTACCTACTATTTATGAAAAGTCTACCTGGAAGGTCATTTATATGGTGGATATTAAAATGCTATAACATGGTCTTCTGATCTTAGCCTGATCACTGTAAAATGTCTCAAATAATCAGTGATAACAAGAAGATAGGAAATATTATGTGAATTAGACATGATAATCCTTCTCATAAGCTGTCTGAAGTGAATCGATATATTCTGAATCAAGAGGCTGTCAGGAACCTCAAGAAACCAGTTTGAATAATCTGTCTATGTTCGGTTTTGATAAAATACACTCCAAGACTTTCAAGCATATATTTGTGGCAATATATCAGTGTATTCTAAGAAGCTATATATTCTCAGTATACACTGATATTTTGTCAAGCATAAAGGTAATTTATTATCAGTTGATAGTTGATTAAAAATCTCTTTAATGAAAAAATATTTACTAAATTCAAATCTGTAA
Source organism: Latrodectus geometricus (assembly GCA_026290005.1). Lineage (NCBI taxonomy): Eukaryota > Metazoa > Arthropoda > Arachnida > Araneae > Theridiidae > Latrodectus > Latrodectus geometricus. The sequence continues at coordinate 12,384 of JAPDSC010045963.1, forward strand.
ACAAATTCTTTGATCTAATTAAATTCAAAAGAATGCGAGCTATATATAGAGGAAGAAAATTAAAATCTAAAGAAATAGAGAATTATAATAGAATTCGATACATTCATGAATATAAATATGAAATTAACATCATGAAACAAGGTACGTAAAAAATTTAATGGAACAGCCTTTTAATCTACATTAAAGTCAAGCATCGATTTTTAAATCATACTTTACAAAGTTGGAGAATATATTCCTATCAGTTGATAAATTTAATAAAAACATTAAGTAAAATAAAATTTAATTTAGAAACTACATATACAGTTAAATATTTATAATAATAAAAGTACATTGAATGAAAAAATATATAACAATACGACATTTAAAGAAAAATTTTTAAACTCAGATTTCAATAAAATGCCCTCCAAGAGAACTGAGAACTCAAAATCGTGTTATCTTAATTAGAGGTATAGTTTAAAAATAATAAAAAAGTTCATGTGCCTAACTAGATTAATCTAAAAAATTTTGCATTTATGACAACAAGTTATAAATATATCATCTGAAAAATATTTTACTGTTTAAAAGTAATCTCCATTATTTAAATTGATTCTTCATTGCAATAACATGTGTAATTTGATAAAGGTATAAATTAATAAAAAGTATTCAATTTTGTAAGTCATTTCTGCCATTCTTATTTTATTTGCTTACTTCTCCCATTCCTATTTTATTTTTTCTTTATTAATAAATTTTCCTACTTACCATTTGAATAAAAAAAGCGTAAACGTTCAATGAATGAATGTTGAATTTTCGCTTAAAACAACAAAACTGAACCGAAGTAAAGTAATGACTTATTCAGAATGACAGATTGCTGAAGTGACAATTTATCGAGTTTCTATTAAATTCTTTCTCCTAAAATAATAAAAAATGCTTATGAAATAATTTTATGCATTTAAGCAAGTGCTTTTAATAATGCAGAGAGAGAGGGAGAGAGAGATGTCTTCTAAAGAATAGAGTTTTACTTCGGAATTGAAATGCTTTATTAGATATTATTCTATTTATGCAAACAATACATTTATTCAAAATTACATTATTCTATTAATTTATGTTTATTTTAAACTAAGTATAATAATTGTGATACAAGAAATAAAATGTTGCAACATTTTAGGTTATATAAATAAATATAAAAAGTTAACAATCAAAAGATAAACAATAGTATTATAAATTGGAATATATGCTTAAAACTGAGCATAAATTTTGGTCTATGTTCAGTAATAAAATGTGCTAAATTATGTAAAATAAAAAGAGTAAAGTTGTAAAGTTTACATCTTTTAAATACAAACATGTCCGTAAATTAAGGATAATACTTGAATTGGTTACAAAAGATTCAGAAAAAATGTGATTTTTTCATAAAGCCCCTCTACTAAATTAATGACAAAGAACAAAAGAAATAGTGCTTGTATGATGCTAAGCAAATGAACCTCGATGATAGATCGTTAGAACTCTAACACCACATATCGCTCCCACAAAAATTTAACAGTAAATTGTTGGTATAACTGTTAATACATTGTTTGTCTCCCATACGAAGAAATACAATCAATACTCTTGCTTTTGGAGCAGAGAGTTCTACTCAGCAAGTAAAGCTCTCCAAAGGTCTGATACAAGTATAGGGGGGAATTAATGGCCTGAAGTTCATTAACAAAGGATTTCCCACACATGCTATATCAGATTCAAGTCCGAAGAGAAAGCTGGATATTCCATACAAACAGTATCTTCCGATGAAAGGCAATCATTGATAATGTTCGAACAGTGTGGATGGGCGTTGTCTTCCGTAAGCGCAAATTCAGTGACCACCATATTCCTAAACAAGATTCAGTCGTATTGTTACAGAAGGATGTCATGATAAATTTCGCCTGTCATGATTCCCATTTGAACATGCATATTTCTGGAATCTAATATAGTTCTTCCTAAACGAACACTCTTGCACCATAGTAATGTTGGAATTCAATGATGTTGTCTTGGTGGCACTAGATACCTTTCGCTCTTCATATTAACATCTGACGTGAATCAGACAGCAAGTTAAACCTCGAATTATCAGGAGACATAGCACACGCCTATTGTTACGCTGTTTACCTTGAATGTTCTCTATTCCTGGATAATCACTGATGACAGTAGGTTTCCATGAGCGGAGACATTTGACAGGCCTGCAAGCGTATAGACCTATTGTCCCAAACTTCTGTACACGGGTTGTCTTGAAACAGTCGTACTCTTGGCTGACGACAGATAACATGACAGGTCAGCAGCTGTGCTCTATATGTTTCTTTAGGTGGTTACTGCCAAATATCATTCGTCATTCAGCGTTATCATTCGGGAGCGACTTGTATTATAGCGTTTGCAGACATTTCCATTGTCTTGGAATTGTTACTATAGCCTAGATATAATACTTTGGGTGATTCCGTGTTCTTCAACTACTGCCATCTGCATGTGGAAATATTCCAGGGGCAGATAATTCTATGTAAAACATCATCTTCATACGTATTCAGTGTTACTCCTAAGCAGTCGTGGCATTAAATTCTGAACGTGAACACATTTCCTTCCTGTGGCCTGGTCCCTATGTATTTCCCAAATTGTGGCGTACTTTTGATCGTATCCTGTAATTTGCGTGTAATTCTCGACCATGTGTGTTTTGTTTCTATAAATAACATTTCTCCTTTCACGTTCAATTTCAGTATGTTCTGGCATGTCCTTAACTTATGGAAATGCATGGCGTTATTTTAAAAGAAACCATATTAAACATTTTATGCTGTAAGAAATTTTAGCTTAAAGATCATCGTGATCTTCTTCTTTGGATTGATTTATTGGAGTTCTGATATTAAAGGTATTCATAAAATGTGCCTTTAAAATTTTAAAGAAAACCATAGTATTTCGGTAAACAAACGTAAATAATTTATTTTCAAAATTTATGCATTTAAAGCACTTAAAAATGCAAAAGGAACACATACTAAGAGTACATTAAGTAAATATAAAGAATAAAATATTTAAAAGAAATTTCAAAACACGTTTTTGGTAACAATTTGAAAGACAAATAAGGAGAACGTAAAGAAGATATTGGAATTAAAAAGAAAGATATAAAGTCACACGATGTTTGTTACTTAAAATTTAATACATGGACTATGAAAAGTTTAATTTCTGGTTAAAAAGTATAACCCTAAATCACGTAACAATACTAATATCGGGATGCCTTGTACGTAAAAATTGTAATTTTATTAAGAATAAAATTTTTTTATTTGTAAATCACAATTACAATGCCAATATACAATCACATTTACAAATCCCAATATTTCTAATTGAATGCACATCGATCACAATTTCTAATGTAGTTAAATAGTATATACTTTAAAACTACTAAAGATCATACTCAAAATCAAATAAGTTTGATTAAGAAATAATAGTTGTAAATTCAACAACGTAATCAATAGACTTGTAACAATGACTTTAACAATGACGGAAACATTCGTTAATAATAGGAAACTCTCATCTGAAATCTAAGAAATATCAAACATAACTGGTAAATGACCATAAATTTGTATCTATATTGTAATAAAAATCCTAGGAAATAAAACTATTCAATAATCTCTCCAATTTTATTCCATAAAAATAGAGATAAAATTTTATTACATTTTTATTTTATAGTGTTAGATCAATTCTTTTATGTCTATAACATAAATTATCTTTTTATGGAGCTACGTTTACCATTTGAAGCTCTTTCAATACCTTACAAATAGTTATGCATGTTTTATTTACATTCTATGAAGTTTACAATTTAATTAAGTATACATATAATAATATATTTATATTTAACTTAATTTTTCTTTTCTGACAAGAACGAAATTCCTTATATTTGTAATATTATCTCATTTATGCTAAAGTTTCACACCATTTTGGAAAATTTTAGTTAATTTCCTGTTAAATTCCCTAGTCTAATAATATTATTTATTAAGGATATCAATAAAAGTCGTGCGTTTGATTACAGCTAGAATTTAAAAATAAGGAGATGGTTCACTTCTGTTTTCTGGATGGACTTCTGTTGGGATGGTGCTGTAAAGTTTTCTACATTTCTTCTTTACATCTTGTTATACTAACTATGTGTAATCTTCCTGGAATGCTTAATTCTTGAATGCTTAAAATAACTCATAGAAGGGCCCTAGGGTACATGAAAAAGCTCTTAAATAGTAACAAGTTGTCAGTACAGCATGTCAAAATATTTAATTTCAGCCTAAATTCAAAGAAAAAATTGTTTATTATAAAAGTTTTTTGTCATTTATTTTCTTTCAACATCAGCCAAAACATTGAGCTTACAATAATTTAATTTTATGAAAAAATCAAAAAAGAAGAATTAACCTAAAAAATTTATAAAATTATTTCGAGTTGAACTACAAATTCAAATCTTTATTTTCTTGATACATAAATCTTGGTACATAAATTTTAAATAAAAATAATATAAAGAAAGTATTTGACAAAGGAACAAAACGTTTTATTCATAAATTATTCCTCATTTTTTATAATATTAACTTTAAATTAAGAAATTCATATTGAATGTAATAATTGAAATAATTCTGTAATTTAATCGTGCTTGTATAAAAATATTTTAACATAAGAATGAGGATCATAACTGCAAGATTGCTTTACAATAAGTACTTTTTTATACAAAGTTACTTCATTATTATTCTAACGACTAAACATGCATTATCTATTTCTTTCAGCATTTTCAGTTTATATTTCTTTTCTTTATTAAAATAAACATTTCTAGTTGTTTTTCTCTCCAATGAAACTAGAATTGCCAGTATGGATAAGTGCCTGATTTAGACACCTTCAATCGAGGGCAAATCGTATGTGAGCGATGCATAGACCATTCAATATCTGAAATTGTTAAACAGCTAGGAATTCCAAGGTCAACAGTGTCAAGAATATATCAAGAAAACAGGTGGTGCACAAAATGCTAACGATTAGGAAAAATTGCAAAGCCTTGATAGTGAGTAGTGACAAACAGCTCCGGCGTATTATACGTAGCCAATGAAGCCAAACATTAGCTCAAATTACCGCCCACTTGAATGAAGGTACAAATCGTATAATCATTAAACAAACTGTGCAACCCTTGCTTCAACGTATGAGTTTCGTAAGCTATCGACATAAGAGAGCATCAATCCTCAATGCTCACCATTGGGCTGCATGTCTTGCCTGGGAAAGAGAGCACAGTAATTGGGATAGTATGGAATAATGAGTCTCGACTCCAACTACTTAACACCGATGAGAAGCTAAGAATATAGAATCAGGGTCATGAAGCTATGGATCTTGCATGCAAGGCTGGAAATGTACGCCAGCATGGTGGCTCAATCATGGTTTGGGGTGTTTTTCGTGACACTGTTTAGGATCTTCGGTGAGTGTAATGCAATTCGATACGTAGAGTTGTTGGATGATCACCTACATCCGTTTATGCTACTCTGCTACCCGTACGATAATGCAGGCTTGCGGCAAGACAATTATACCTCTTACAAGTCCGGTTGGACCCGGTGATTGGCTGATTGAATGAGCAGACCTCTGACTTTTTTGTCATAAAAACTACATTTAGAAGCCCAGACATAAATACTATTGAGCATCTTTGGATTGTTTTGGAACAAGGCGTGAAAGGCCATCACACAACACAAAGGAATCTTATTATCTCGTTAAAATAATCAAATAATCATAAGAATATGAAAAAAGCATAAAATTTGAAGCTTTTTACTTGCTATTATTTTTTATTAAATTTAACGTTAGAAGTTGTATTAGTTTTGTCTGATTTTAGTTTTAAGTCCTGTTTATACTCTACATTGCATTAATATTTATGATCACTTTTTTAAAACTTCATAAAACATAAAATTTATTACCAAACAACATTTAATTAGTTACATATGATAGATGTGAGCTAGAAGATAATATAATAAAAGTTTTCAAGAATTAATCTGTATGAATAAGTTTATAAAAGAAAGAATAAAAGTGAACTAATTTATCTTTTTACCGTCGGAAAAATGTTTTACACCATTTATGGTAGTGAAATCTAAAAAAAACGTTTGGTTTATATAATTTAATGTGTACATACATTAATAAACCAAAATTGTAACTAAGTTTTCTGTATGAAATAAATTTTTTTAATAAAATTTTTCACTTATTTTTCACATTTTAATGCAATCAAAAATTTATGATAAAAAGATTCAGCTAAGATGTTTCAATTTTTTGTTAACTAATAATATTCAAAGAAGAACTGAAAGATTAAATTATTTCTGTGGAAAAATAATCAAAAAAGTTTGAATTACAATTTTTGAATCACACTTTTTTAATACTGTTCCAGTAAATTTCAGCTATTTTATCAATTTTTTTAAATTTGCTAATTTATGTGTTAATGAACAAATTATTGGAATATTTAGTTTTCTTCAAAATGCTTCTAAAATGTAATTTTATATTCATATTATTTTTATTTATAATTTTTGTTTCATTATTTAACAGGTTATTTACAAATTACCAAACAACAAAATGAACAATTATATAAATAAAAGCAGACATATATTAGTTAAAAGGCAAATAGTTTAGAACAAGTTTTTTTAAGTAAACTATGAACAAATGGTTAATTTTATCATAAAGAAAATAAAAATAAAAATCTGCAGTGATTACATGAAATACTTCAATAAAATAAAATTTTCAATCAAAATAAATGTACCATTTCATACAATTTGAAGAATATTAATAAGTAATCCACATATTATGAAATGTTATAAAAAGTATGCCAAGATAAATATGTTAAAATGATTAATAGGTTTTTTAATGCTGATAAATTTGCACTATTATTAATAATAGTGCATTAAAAATAATAAAACGTACATATAATAAATAATTTACGGCACAGCAAAAGCATAAATTGCTATAGCAAAAAAAGGTTAAAATTTATTGAAGGTATCTTTCGTTTATTAACAAATGCAAATAAATATCCCTTCTAATTTCAAAATATTTTCATAACTAAGGCTCGTCTAATGACAAATTTTACATAAAATATTTACATTAATTTTAATAAATTTTGTGAATCAAATATTTTTATTAGATGAGTATAAAGAGCTAAGAAATAGAATGTCAGTGGTTTTCATATGCGATAAGATAAATTTATTTAGATTCAAACAGACTTTTTATTTGATTCTTATATTAAATTATAAATAATTGCTATGTTTCATTGCAAGATGTAATTATTATATCTCAAATGAACTATTTATATTCCTTCAAAAAATTGAAACTATATTTTGATATGAAAATCAGGGAACAACCTGAAATGGATAGATAATTTAGATAAATGCGAAAGTTGTTTTTAGCAAAAGAAGCACACCAACTTAACTTTTTTATTCGATGAACTTTTTGATGCATTTACTGCTAAATCGTTCTCTTTATTGAACTTTTATAAATTCATTTCACCAAATGCAACCTATTATTCAAATTTATATTTTTTGTTATATTTTTTAAGAGTATATTTCTTTAAACTGTTTAAAAATTATTCTAGACTTTTTTTAAAAATTGTCCTATTCTAGTTTCTAGTTCAGCAATATGTATTTCTAAACATACTGGTTAACTCTATAAACATCATAAGATTTTCCGTTTCCTGCAACATTTATGTATGAAACCAACAGATATCGAGAAATACATAATTTATTCAAAACAAATTTCTCTAAAAGAAGCATCTTCATGAAAGTTTTCAAAGAAAATATGATTGAGATTCGATGAAAAGGTATGGAAAAAGAAAATTCTTGTATTTTAAACAGGACTCTAACCATTGTTGTCTATAACTTTCAGTAATCGTAAAATGTATTCTAAAAAATATTTTTAAAGTTACTTTTAAGCAAACTCAAAAATATTTATAAATATGTAATATAAAATAATAAATCTGTAATATAATAAAGTTTATAATTCTATTTAAAAAAAATATTTCCTTGGATTTAATTTTATATTATAAAGCATTTGTATTACAAATTTGTGTTTTGTTTGTCACATTTTAATTTAATCAAGTTAATGTCAACTAAACATGCCTTTAATAGATTTTAACTTTAAAATAAATTAAAATTCACAATATTTTGTTTTATAAACCTTTTAACATTTAAATATTTTTAATAAATTAGTCATTTATGTTTTCAATAATATTTTAATAAATTTATTTGTAAACATAAAAT
>JAPDSC010045976.1:0-15917 GCA_026290005.1 Latrodectus geometricus
TTTTGCATCTCACAGGTAAAACAGGATCATAAACAGAAGGATCAAAATTAATAGTGTTTTTCTCTGGTACCGATAAACTTCTATTCAAAGCATTAAAGGTAATTGTTTGTTCACCATCCTTTAAAACATCCAACGCAGGCGAATTATGAATTATTATTCGGGTTGTTTTCAATGAGTCTTGATCAAGTAATAAATTACCTGATGTTGTGGCCACGAAAACATTCGGTGTTAATCCTATTTCGCTAACTGTTACAAGCTGTTGACGTTCGGAATCATCCGACTCCGAAATACCGGATATGGTGGTAACGACATCGTCCGAACGTTCATTCGGTAAATCTTCGTCTGCTAAACTAATATCCATAGGATCTACCATGGATTGATCGATAAATGAATCAATAGTTGATAAGAATTAGCTGTTTAAAACATTCCCTAAAGAAAAATACAAAAAGAAATATAATCAACAGTAGTTTATCCTTTGACAGTACTAACGAGAACAGACTGTGTCTCAAAATGGCGACTTGACTAAGGCAAGGTTTGAATACGGAAACTACGTCACTCCCCAATCATTCGTTTATCGTTCGTGACCTTTCGACTATGTTTTCCTAAATGTAAACAAATGGATTTCTCCGTATAACATTAGAAGCATGATTTAAAATTGATTGCGAGTATATTTCTCTGTTTATAGCAATTAGATAAAATCTGAGTTGATCTTTTTACACGAATTTCCGTGAATGAAATTAAAGAAAAGGTCAATTTTTCTATATTTTAAAGAGATGTGTTTTCAATTTTATCTACCTAAATTCTCTTACATAGTGTTTTTACATTTTACTTTTCCAGATTATTTTTTGCATTTATTTTATTACCTTCTTTGCGAAGGATTTTCGGAATTCTATATGCAGATTAAATATCAAATTTAAAAGGGTAAAAAGCAATATGCCAAGATTTACTATATTTTTATCTCTCTGTATAATAATTTTTAAGGAATTTTGATTGGTATGAAAAATATTGTCAATTAATAAGTTTTCAAATAAACATTTTTTAATAGATCATTAAAATAGTAGATTTTCGTAGACTGTCTTAGAGCTTTGTGTATAATTTCGGAGTTGTATTTGAAACATAAGATATCTTGCACTTTCAATGATATATTTTTAATGACAATTAGAATAAAATAATCAATTGACATTTATAAACTAAGTTTTTTGATAAATTTCTAAGTTATTAAATTTTAATATTATTAATAAAATATTTTGTTTTTTATGCATTGTTTGGTAATTCGTTTGAGAAATAATTATTATAATAATTGATTATTTATATTTTCTATTCATTACTAAAATTATTGAATTTAAATAACTTCATTACACGAAAAGTACTCAATATTTTATAAGAATTCAATGGAAATGAGTTACGAAATTGCAAAATAATCTTATAAATATTAAATAGTAAACGAAAAACTTAACGAATATGGATAGTAAGGACTCTGCTTACATTCCTATGACAGCAAACTTATCGACATCACAGAGAAAATTTATTATTTTATTCAAATAATCAGAATAGGATTTTTTTTTAATGCAGATAATGGATTTATTGATAGGGCAATTAAATAAAAATTTTGATTTAGGAATTAACAGTCAAACAATTTTAGCAAATGTAACGATTCAAAATATTTTCCAAATCTGATAATTCTGTTAAAAATTGCTGTTATTTCCGACTAAAATTAAAATTTTAATTCGGGTTTTATAAAATAACCACACTACAAAAGAAAAATACTTTTGTAAGGAAATCAGAAGATTTTTATTTTTATCATTCATTTATTTTACTTTAGTATTAAATTTATTCTAATCTTATTACTAAAATGTTTATTTAATTTTGGATGGTGATTTGTGAAGTAGAATTAATATGCATATTTATCGTAAAAATCAGGATTAAGTTTTGAATATATATCAAGGCATTCTAGAAATCTACAAGAAGTTTTTGATATAATTAGAGGATAAAATCTTAAGGCACTTGGTGAGAACTTTAGATACGTTTAATGCAAACATTACGAATGATGAATTAGTGGGTGAAAAATACACGGTCAAAGGGTACAGTTTAAATATCGTGGTTGAAGATTATTAATTATTATAACTCTATTTATATCAAGAATTCCGGATTTTAAATCTAATAAGTACTGTCTAAAATTTGACTTCTTACTAAAAAAAATCATAATATGAGATCTCCATTGGGCAACAAATATTATTATTTGAATGCATTAGTTCAAGATTACTTAGCTCTGATGTTCAAAAATTGAGTTTTATGAGTATTACTTGTAATAATTATATAATCACAAAAATTTACAAGAAAAAATATTTTTATCCACGCAAGAAAATGAAAAATTCTAGCTTAAATACTTCTCTGCTGTATAAATTTCTACATAGTATTGAAAACAGAAAATCTAATTGATTAATCTAAATATTTCGAAAAAATTTAAAATCGAGAGTGACTTCAAACCACGGCTCGGGAAAGTAAATAAAATCATATATTACAACAAAAACAATTTTAATAAACACAAAAGGTACACACACAATAGACAATTTTCATAAATTCTAAAAAATCAATTATGTTCGAGAAATCTAAAGGAAGTCATAGTTCCATCGAAAGAGTGTGTGTGTGGGAGTACTTACCTCCATCAAATCAAAATCAAAAGTGTTGGCGACAGCGCCATCTATTAAACATTTTTCTTCGCACTCCCCACCTAAACTCTTTATAGAGTTCACTAATTAATATTACAATTAAGATTAACATTTATAAACACATAACATTCAATCAATAACTATTAAAATTTAAATTTAAATTTACTTGCATAAAGGATAGCATCAATAAATTAAAAAAATACAAAAATATAAGAATTCAATAAACAAATTATTATTAATCATTCATTTAACATTCAAAAGACTCATTAATTGCTCTTAACTTTGATAATAATAAAGTAAAATGTTGAATTAGAGTCTCTAAAATGGTAAAAAAAAAATGTTTATAGTTCAAATGTTTTGCACTTACTTTAACAAGTAAAATTTGCTGAAAAAAAAAAGTATTAATAAAATAAAGTTCAAATAATTCAATTTCAAAATTCAAGAAAAAGTTCTGAAAAAGTTAAAGTTTTATGTTTCCAATGAATAGAGATGTTGTGCAGTTCTTTTCAACAGGCCGTTAGCAGCTTTCAATTCGTAGAAATGAACGTTGTTATCTCGCCGAATATAATATTATCTATTTTTCCTGGTTTCCAAAGCAATTTATTCTTGATATTATCTTCAATAAGCACACAACATCTCCAACCTTTAGTTCACTTTTGGGATGAGGATTTTTCAGAGAGTGAGCAGTTTTCAAGTCCAGGACATACTGATGATTCCATTTATATAAATTGCATAAGCAAAGCCTGATATTTCTTTCTTTTCATCAACGATAATCTGTTTGATCTATTTTCAATAAGTTCGGCAAATGTCACTGGATAAACACTTTTTCCATGACCGAAATTCAAAAAATGCATAGGTGTTATTGGCTGTGGTTCATCATTTTCTTTTAACATAAGTCAAAGGACACATAGGTTGAGGGCGGCTTCTACTTCCACAAGCAAAGTTGAAAGTTTTTCATAACCTAGTAGAGCTTTACCGATGATTTTCCTCAAACACTCTTTCACAGATTTCACTAATCGTTCATAAAAGCCTACCCACCATGCTGCCCGCTCTGATATATTTTTCCAAATTATTCTTTCTTTGGTGATAAAAGTTAGAAATTTGTTACTAAAAATTATATTGCACAGGAAATCAACTTCTTTTTTAAATTTTTGAAATGTCTTGGCATTGTCCGAATATATCACTACAGTTATTTTTTCTGGCTAAAGATTTTCTGAAAGGTCTCAAGAAAGAATCAGTAGATAAATCAAAAGTGAGATCAAAGTATATAGCTCTTGTTACGCCACAAGTGAACAAAACAATATAAGATTTTCGGCTACCTTTAGCTTCTTTTATATAATAGATCCAGCAAAATCTAAACCACTCACTACAAATGGGGGCATTTCATTCACTCTATCTTTGGGTAGTGGTGCTGTTATTTGGGTTCTTGGTTGTAACGAGAACTTCTTGCAAATAAGGCAACTTCTGATAATTCTCTTCACTAGTTGACCCTCTTTAGGGATCCAAAAACGAACTCTGATTCCAGCTAATGTGCAGGCTACACCGCTGTGAGAATCGAAAGCACTTTGACACAACATCCGGCCACACCTTCCTCCCCTCCTCTTCGAGACCAAAAGAAAAGGTTGGCGGAATGATTAGACAGAGGGGTTTAAAAAAGAGGGTACATGTCTCTGTAACTGGGAACTTCTGTTTTGCGTGTCCTACGCCATTATGATCGTTATGATTTGGAGACTCTCAGAATAATCTAATTGTTGAGGCTTCTTAAGCCATCTTATATAAGAGATATATTGTTGGAGACGTCAGTCTCATTATTTATGAATAGTTAATTGTTTGGGCTACTTTAGCCAGTTTCATTAGTTAATTATGTGTGTAAGAGACGCCAGTCTCAAAAATATATCTATCGGCTTCTCAAGCCATGTGGTTGATTTCAAATGCTTGTTTCGTGTTGTGATGCTCTAAAAAAATAAATTAAAATTAGTTCTTGTAATTTTCTTCGCAATTATTTCACCCGAACCTATGCACACTGATTTATCATTATCGGATTACCAATTCAAGATAGAACGTTGGGAACTTTACTGGAGCAGTCGGTAGGATAATATAGGTAAGAGCTCTTGGATTTTTATGTGCATGCTCCCCATATATTTGTTAAATAATGTTAAATATTTTCTTATGTGCAAATAATCAAACGTAATAATTAGTTAAGAGTATTGTAATTTTGATATCGTTTTATTGTCATTAAATTTTGTTGATGATTTTTGTTCATGTTTTCATATCCAAAGAGTTTTGATATGTAGTAAAGTTACAATGGTAATTGACATTGGACTGATTTTTGGTGTTAATAATATTCCCGTTAAATCCTAAATTGTTAAATATTAATTTTGTTAAAACAATTGCATTCAATAAGAATTTAATATGAATAGTTTCTAATAAGAGTGTAGAAATGATAATCATCTTAAGAAAATATTTTCATTTATTTTATTATTTGTTATCCTAATAAATGTTGTTTTGTTTTGTGGAAACTGAAAATCGAAAGTAATATTCATTAAATTGAATTTTGATGATTACTACATATTTTCTTTAAAATAAAACTAGAAACTCAAAAGCATAAGTAAGAAAAAATATTAATTCAATATTTCAGTTAATTATAAGAAGAATAAATAATGATGTGATTGTTTATTAAACATATTGGGCTGTTGATAACATTTTGAATTAATAATATTTTATATATTCAACGAAATTTCCTAATCAAAATATTTTGTATTGTAAATACTTAATTTTGATGATTATTAATGCGTATTGTAAATTCATATTTTTGAATTTTTATTGTTTTTTTTATAATCAGAGATATGTTCACTATTGATCAAACAAATGTTATTCTAAAAGTTTTTGCTTATTGATATTGAGATTAAATATATGCTTCCTTAAAAAACCAAAGCAAATATTATTCATTATACAATTAAGCTGTTTTTATGATAATTTAAAACATATTTCAGTGTTCTTGAGTTTTTAATTTGGTTCATTGTATTTTAGTTTTTTTTAAACATGTTCGTATACTTGAATATAAAGTTCATTATGTTTGAATTAAGAGTTAAGAAGAAAGTGTAATGAGATTAGTTTTCGTATTTTTATTATACTTTTGATATTGGATTTCATTTACAAAATTGAATCGAAAGTGAATTAAATTGTACGTTCATATATATATTTGTTTAAGTTCTTAGATATGGTAAGAATTTAATTTGAAATAAGATTATCTTTTGCTTTTGATTATAAAGTTTAAACTTAGTAATGATTGGTTATTTATCTTATATACAATTCCAATTATAACAGTAGTTTAAGAATCATTATAAATTATATTAATTATGATAAAATTTATTTTTCTGCATTCACCATTTTAATTGAGAAGTATAAAAGTGAATGAACAATATTCTAAGCTCATTTTAAATAGATATTTCGAATATAGAACTGTTCAATTAAGCTAGTATGGCATTTTTATTGAGGATTAAGTAAGAGGATTTACGCTGTTTGGCAGAAGAGCTAGGTGAATGTTCAAATCCCACTATGAAAATATTTGAACTTAAAAATCTGATCACAAATAGTAAAGCTTATGATGAAGAGAGTTGGTTAGAGTGCACCTAGAAACCATTGTTAACGATAGGAAAGAAAAAGAGCAAATAGAGTTAGATTCTAAAGCCAAGGAGAAGCAAATGGAGTTAGAGTCTAAAGCTAAGGAGAGACAAATGGAGTTAGAGTCTAAACCTAAGGAGTGACAAATGGAGTTAGAGTCTAAAGCGAAAGAGAGATAAATGGAGTTCGAACTCGAAAAATTAAGAATCCAATCGCAGAAAGAGAACAATTTTTCTCATTCCTTAGAGAATAATTTTGCACCATGCCACGAATTAGTCAAATTGATGCCAAAATTAGATCTGAGTACAGATGACATAGTGATTTATTTATCTCTCTTTGAAAGACAAGCAAAGAGAATAGGAGTAGATCATAAGGATTGGGTATCAAGTCTTTTAACTTTAATACCATCTGATATTGTGCAGCTTATTGCGAGAGAATCCGAAGAGAGTTTTGAAGATTATGCATACATAAAGAATATTTTATTAAAGAGATTCAAGTTGAATCCAGAAAGTTTTCGTAAAAAGTTTGTAATGCATCAAAAGGCTCCCGATAAATCATGGAACGACTTTACTTTTGAGATTTCGAACTACTTTCAAGAATGGTTGGAAGGATTAGGAATCAAAGACTTTGAAGGTTTGAAGGATTTAATGATAACCGATCAAGTTAAAAAGAGAGTACCCGCTGAAGTCAAAGAACATTTTATGGACGAATGGAACAAAATGACAACCCCTTCCCAATTAGCTGAGAAGCTCGACGCATATGAAAGCGTCCGAGCTGATAGGAAAAAGGTTGTATCTGTTTCTAAAGAAAGGATTGAGAGATGTCAACCACTCAATTCCCACACAGATAAAATTTCTGAGAGTAAGTCACATACAGACCAGTTCAACAGTCATAAATCTCAAAAGTATTATGGAAAAACAGATTCGCAGCATCAAGGCTATAAACCCACTTGCTACTCGTGTGGTGTAGAGGGTCATACATCCCGGTTTTGTTTTAACAAGAATTCTCCGAAGAAGAATTCCAATCAGACGGTTCAAACTAACACTGTCAGGGCGACAAATGCAAAATGTATTTCAGAGCCAGCTGTTTTAAATGCTAAAATAACTACTTCTATGTCCTTATCTGTTGAAACGAAAAGGAACGTGGACGAGCTTAAAATTTTAAACATCAGATGTGGAGAAAAACTTTTGAGAGGTATTATAGATTCAGGTGCCCAAATATCAGTAGTACGAGGTGATCTAGTTAAACACATCTACTCTGAAGGTGAAGGGAAAATTGAAATGGAATCGGCATTCAGAGAAAGGGAAGTAACACCTTTAAGAATGTTCAACATGAGGTTAGATGATGGACTGCATGGAGCAGTGACAATAACATGTGCTATTTGAAATAAACTTGTTAGTGAACTATTGATCAGTACAACAGCGTATGAGGCTTTAAAAGAGAACATTCAGATTTATAGTGTGTCAGAAGATAAACTAAATGAAAATGTGACTGTAAGGACCAAATTGTGGAAACATCGTAAATGAAGAAAACTCAACTGAAGATAATGAGGAGACTTTAGCTACTTTAGCTTTAACCCAAAGCAATATTCAAGAATCAGACGCCCGAGATATGAAGAAAGAATTCATTGAGCTTCAAAGAACTGATGAATCTTTATCTTCTGTTTGGGATTTAGCCAAGAAGAACCTGTCTTCTTACGAATTAAGTGGCGATCTCCTGATTCATTCGGAAAGAATATGTGGAGAGATTGTTACGCAAATAGTTCTTCCTCGCTGTAAAAAGGAAACAAATTATGAAGATAGCTCATGATATTCCATTGGCTGATCATTTAGGAGAACAGAAAACAAAACAAAGGATCAAATATTCCTTTTTCTGGCCCACAATTAAACAAGATGTAAAACTATTTTGTCAGAGTTCCAAAGTTTGTCAGATCCGAAAAGGTGTTACGTATAGGGACAGAATTCCTATTCAGCCTATTGTGAGGCCCGAAACTCCTTTTGAGGTTTAGAGTGTCGACTGTATCGTTCCATTGGAGCCTCCATCTCACCGAGGACATATATACATCATTTGTGCTATAGATTTATGCACTAGATGGGCAGAAGCCATTCCTACAAAAAATATTAGTGCAAAGACTACTTGCCATGTCCTTATGAAAATCTTTACTCAAACTGGATTCCCCAAGATGATATGCTCTGATCAGGAACAAACTTTACAGCCAAGCTAACTGAGTCATTTTTGAGTACGTTAGGAGTGTCCCCAAGATTTTCCACACCAGGTCATCCTGAAAGCATGGACGCCGTGGAACGATGGAATAAGACTCTTAAAGAAATGCTAAATAAAAATATCCAGGAAAATGGATCCAACTGGGACTTGCATCTTCCATACCTGTTATTTGCTTATAGAAAAGTTCCACACTCCACCACCGGAATATCACCTTTCCAATTGGTATATGGACGTATCCCATCGAACCGTTGTCTCTTTTAAAGGAAATATGGACGGGAGAGCGGCAGATTCCTTTAACTGCTTCTCGTTCTGCTGAAGACTACTTGAAAGACTTGATGGAAAAATTGAGGAAAGCCCATGAAAATTCTGAGAAATCACAAGAAAGATATACTTTTCAGTACAATTTGAGAGCTAGACAGAAATCTTTCAAGGTTGGAGATAAAGTACTCCTTCTAATATCATCATCATCACATAAGCTGCTGAATACATGGATAGGACCAGCTACAATAATCGAAATGACTCGTCCAAATTCCGCTAAAGTTGAACTAGAAGATGGAAGTTGCAGAGAATTACATGTAAACAAACTTCGACCATATGTTGCCAGAATTAACCATGTTGGCTTAATATTTGAGCAAGAAGAAGACTTCGGAGACTTACATTATGCATTAACCGATTTAATTAACAGGTCGGTCACAGACATAAAAACCGAACTTTACAGGGCTGAGGGAAATTTAAAAAATTTACAAAGAGAACAACTATTCGAAATTTTGAAAGAATATACGGATGTGTTTAGTACAAAACCTGGTCAGGCACGTGTTGAAGGACATTCTGTGCATGTCACTGAAGAATGTGCTCCAAAGAAATTAAGACCACATCGTGTACCAATAGCTTTACGTAAAGAAGTAGATCGCCAAATCCATGAGTTGCTCGATTTGAATTTAATTGAACCAAGTGAGAGTGATTGGGCCCACCCTGTGTTGCAAAAAAGGATGGAAGTGTTAGATTTTGTATTGACTATCGAATTTTGAATAGCTTTACTGTTCCGGATGCATATCCAATGAAAATTGCTAAGGAATTGCTATTTGAGGTCGGTAGTGCTAATTTCATCTCAGTGCTTGATTTGACTAAAGGCTACTGGCAGATTCCTATGAAGGAAGAAGCAAAACCATACACTGCCTTCGTTACACATTCTGGGCATTACCAATTGAAGGTGTATTACCATTCGGTATGAAAAACGCAGGAAGCACTTTTCAGAAATCTATGGACAAGATCCTTAGACCTCATAAAGATTAATGCCGTTCTTATATTGACGATGTGGCTATATTTTCTAAAACTTGGGACGAACATTTAAATCACATTAATAAAGTTTTTCAAACACTGAGAGATGGTCTCTCTGGGAATCTAGATAAATGTGATTTCGGAAAAACAAGTGTGAAATTTTTAGGGCCTGTGATAGGATCCGGCAAGCATGCTCCAGACCCTAAAAAAGTAAAGGCCTTACAAAAACTAGCAAGACCTACCACGAAAAAAGAAGTTCGTAGCTTATTAGGCCTTGCCAGTTATTATCGAGATTATATACCGAATTTTTCAAAGATAGTGTTACCTCTAACCAACTTAACTAAAAGAAGCATTCCCAATTCTATCCCTTGGGATAAGACGTTTGAAGATGCATTTTTAAATCTTAAAAATGAACTATTAAAAATGCCAAGTCTTCACACTCCGGATATGAATCGGCCAACACTACACTGATGCTTCTGCAACAGCCATTGGTGCTTGCTTGGCACAAAATGACGATCTGGGTAAAGAAATGCCGATTGCCTTTTTCAGTAAGAAACTTACTCCATGCCAAACAAAGTGGTCTACAATTGAGCGAGAAGCTTTTTGTGTTCTAGAGGCCGTAAAAAAGTTTGATACCTGGGTGTTCGGGGCCCAAGTGCAAATCATTTCTGACCACAATCCTCTTACTTACCTCACTAATTGTGCACCTCATGGAGCTAAGCTATACAGATGGGCTCTGGCTCTACATAGGTACAATATGACTGTAACCTCTCGTAAGGGATCAAGGGACACAAACGCAGATGCATTATCCAGGCTAGCTATGGAATCATATGACATTTTTATTTTTTAGATAGGGCATTTTATTAGTTTATTTTTGTGTACGCATGTGTTGTATTTTAATAATTACTAAGTATAATCATTACTTTTATTTAAGTATTTGGTGTATTTGAATATCATAATGTATGTAAATAACATGTTCATATGTTGTTGAATTATAATTGTGTTTCATTGGGGAGTTTAGCAAATTCGAGCTCGTACCTATACTATGGCACCACCTGTATTTTTGGTGGATTTTCATTCATTCTTTTTTTTTCTTTTTTTTCCCTTCTTGTTCTTTCAGGTGCAGCAACATTGTCCCTTGGCGAAGAATGTGCTTCATTTGAGGGGACGCGTGAGAATCGAAAGCACCTTGACACAACATCCGGCCACACCTTCCTCCCCTCCTCTTCGAGACCAAAAGAAAAGGTTGGCGGAATGATTAGACAGAGTGGTATAAAAAAGAGGGTACATGTCTCTGTAATTGGGAACTTCTGTTTTGGGTGTCCTACGCTATTAGGATTGTTATGGTTTGGAGACGTCAGTCTCAGAATAATCTAATTGTTGAGGCTTCTTAAGCCATCAACATTATATAAGAGATATATTGTTGGAAACGTCAGTCTCATTATTTATGAATAGTTAATTGTTTGGGCAACTTTAGCCAGCTTCATTAGTTAATTATGTGTGTAAGAGACGCCAGTCTCAAAAATATATCTATCGTATTCTCAAGCCATGTGGTTGATTTCAAATGCTTGTTTTGTGTTGTGATGCTCTAAAAAAATAAATTAAAATTAGCATCTGTAATTTTCATCGCAATTATTTCCCCCGAACCTGTGCACACTGATTTATCATTATCGGATTACCAATTCAAAATAGAACGTTGGGAACTTTACTACCGCCATGCATGACTTCATTATGTTATTTTCGAACAATTAAAGTGGTCAACCAGGAACTTTTAGCAAAGATGATCAGAAGTTTTTCATCGATGGACAAATCACAGAATTCTAATCTTCCTCCAAGCCGCAAGAATTTGTTGTCGTCCATATAAGGTACGTAATTAACTAATGGGGAATTTTTGCTAATTGGCTTCCCTTCTCTCAGTGATTTGCAATCTTCTCTGAACCACGTCTCTTGTTAGCTTCATGACAAATCTGCTTACCCAAGCACTTGTTTCTCAAAATTACTATATTTGCTGATATCTATTGGATTTGTTTGTTTTCAACTAGACATTCGTATTGGAGGACCTGATTAGCTTTCTTTTTGTATTTGAGATCATCTGTTTCTTTCACCTTAATGTTTTCAATCGTGACTAGTACTATTCAGTTTGTTGTAGCCATTCTGGTCCTAGTAGCCAAGAAGGGTCATTAAGTAGTTGAGGAATATTAGTTCCTCTAGAAATGATACCAGCAGGATTCATTGCTCCTGGACAGTGATACCAATTAACTCGATGGTGATGATAGCTTGCGAATCTCTTCAACTCAATTTCTTATAAAAGGTTTAAACTTTTCAGGGGCTCATTTAATCCAAAAGTAGGCAGTTTTTGAGTCTGTCCAGTAATAAGAAGGTATGTCTAAGTTCAGAGCGTTAAGAATGTTACTGCTTAATTTAGCTAAGAACAAGGCTAAACTAAGTTCTAATCTTGGCTGCCATAAGTTCTAATCTTAGCAAGGTCAAGGTTTTCAACGAAGCTACTGTTTTTAGAAGCAATGAAAATTGTTTTGAATTGTTGATCGAAAGTTGTTGCACGCAAATACGCAACTGATCCATATGCTTTCATACTAGAGACCGAAAAAAAGAGTAGTTGAAGACTTTTGAAACTATCAACTTAAAATTCATCAAAATAATAGCGTAGTACAGAAAAATCTGACAGTTCAGGGATTTCATTGCACCAGTTTATCCAAGCTGAAACTAAATCGATAGACATTTAATCATCCCAGTCTATACCTGATGACCAAACATCTTGCATCAGAATCTTGATTCACAATTTCCCAACATAAAAGGCCACAGAAATCCCAATGGATCAAGTATTCGTCCTAAGAATTGTAGTACAAATCTCTTAGTGTCCATTCTCTTAGACACAAACTCAATTAATCCACGCATGTCAAAATAAAATAAGTCAAAATAAACGGTTATCCCAAGCTATTCCCAAAACTTTGTAAGGAAAATGGGGGATCCTTTTCCTATGGTTTCAAAATCATCAACTGAAATTATATTATTCTCTTTCCATAATTTTTGCAAATCTTCAGAATTTGTTCGCCATTTAAGCAACTGCAAACTTGTTTCATTGAAAATTTCTTTGGATTCTATCGTAACGGATAAAGCTCATTCTACAGTCTCGTGACTTCCAATTATATCGTCCACGTAGATATCATCTTTCAAGAGCGAAACAGTTTCAGGATACTTTTGAAAATACTTCAACAATTGATGTTTAATCACTTTTTTTTGCCGACAACAAAAAAGGACAACTATTTATACCGAGCAAAACTCTAGTGAATCTGTAAACTACAGGTGGTGTAAAATTGTCCGTTGGATCCTTAGTAAAGAAAAATCGGGTAATGTCTCTATCTTCTTCGTAAGCAAAAATATTTAAATCAAAATTATTTATATTCAAAAATATTTAAATCTATCAAAGTCACAATCTTGTAACAATAATCTGCTCAATCAAAATAGTTACAGTCTCAGTGCAATTAGGGAGGTCCGCAAGGGTAAAATTTCTTAATTCTAAATTTTCATTTACTTCTTTTGTTTCAGGGGGTAATATGTCTGAACCTGATATTTCATCTATATAACTAAAGCTTCTATTTCTAATTTCGAGTTTAGGAAATGTCTATGTTCCAATTTCACGCGAACTACATCATAAATTTTGTTTATAGCCTTAGTGTTCCCGAAAGTGAAAACCGAGAATTTTTCTCTTATTTTCACGGGATTTAATTTGTAAACTAATTATTGACAAATAAATGTACGCATTTAGCCACTATCTAAGAATAAACCAGTAAATAATTCATCATTTTTCGATTTCACTTTTACAAAAGTTTGCAATAATATTTTATTCCTTTCATTATGCGAAACCTCAGAAATTATTGACGGCTTAACTTCTGATTGCTGAATTTCATTATTTTTATTCTTTGACAATTTAAAACAAATAGTCTGGTTGTGTTTCCCTCCTCATGTGTTACAAATCAATCCCGATTTGCAATCTTTAATTATGTGCTTTACACCAAGGCATAAAAAGCATCTGCCGAAAGCTTTCATTTCTTTTTTCTTCGATGTTCAAGTTACAGTTCTCCGCCGAATGATCCTTTTTACAAAATATGCAAGATTTATTAGTTTAAGAAACAACCGAAAAACCTTAAGTGGGTGATTCAGCTTTTTCTCCTTGAATGTAGCACTCGAATTGACGTTGAGATTTTCAAGTGGCTTGGGGGAAAGAGGAAGTGTTTCCCTGCTTTTTATTTTGAGTTGGATATATTCTAACAATTTATGAATATCGGGTGCTTACGATTCTTTTATATTTTGCTTGTCATATTCCAACGTAAAATAGCTTGGCAAAATTTTTAATAAAACAACAATAAGCATTGAACTATAAGATTTAGATTCAAATCCTAAAATCGGCAGACTTCTCACATTAACCTCGATTTCATCATGCATTCTTTTTAATCTGGAAATACAATTCGATTTATAGACAGGGGAGAGATTTAACAATTTATTGATATGATGATTTATTATTAAGTCCTTTGACGAAATCTTTCTTAAAAAAATCTTCACAGCTGAATCCTAATTATCATCCGATATTTCGAAACCTTCAATAGCACTCAATGCTGGCCCGCCTAAATACGACTTTAAATAATTGAATTCATCAATTTTTGTCAACCTGCAATTATCAATAGAAACTTTGAAGGTATTCCAGAAACTAGTAAAATGTGCTATATCACCAAAGAATTTTTAAATATTCTATTTAGGGAGTTTTACTTGTTTATTTTCATTACTAGAGTTTTGATTTGAGAAAAAGATTTGAGCTTCGGTGAAGTTTGAACTTACAATATTAATTTGCTTTAATCTTTTTTGACCACGGAAAATAGCTTGCGATATTTTATCAGCATAATCATAAATAGTGGGCAAATCAGCTTCGAACTCTTCTACTTTGCATGAATTTTCAATTTGTTCATCTAATTCTTTTAAGATATCTGTTTTAAGTGTCAGTTGGTTAACACATTCTTCTAATAAATTAAAATCTTCACTTTTTTAACAAATTTTTAATTTGATTCACTAATTTAGTTCAAAAACTTTGCACAAATGTTATATTTTTCTTTATTTTTTCAATTTTCAATTTTAATCAATTTTGCATGTAAAAAATATAAAACTATGGATTCAACCTTTGCAGTCTTCACAAGTTGCACAGGTGGTGCAATATGCAGTAATCCAATATATCACAGTACAAATAAAATTTGGAATCTAATAATCTATCGTGTAAACCAAAAACAACAGATGATCATTTCCCGGCCGATGCACCATGAAAAAAGAAAATCTAATTGATTAATCTAAATAATTCGAATAAATCTAAAATCGAAAGAATGCCTTCAAATCATGGTTCGGAAAAGTAAATAAGATCATATATTACAACAAAAACAATTTTAATGAACAAAAAGGTACACACACAATAGACAATTTTCCTAAATTTGAAACAATCAATTATATTCGAGATACCAAAAGGAACTTATAGTTCCATCGAAAGAGAGAGAGTATGTGTGTGTGAGTACTTATCTCCATCAAATCAAAATCTAAAGTGTTAAAAAAATGCAAGTAGTTGGCGACAGCGCCATCTATTAAAACTTTTTCTTCAGTATTAAGATTTTATGTGTTTTATAAAAATATATTCAATTTGTATATAGATATAAAAACTTATTTTATGCAAACTGTCTATTTAAAAAAATACAATTTTTATCAAAATAATGTTTAGGTTTTTTAATTATAAGCTATTAATATTTTACTTTAAATAGTAAAACTACAAATGCGTAAATTAAAATAATTAATAAATAAAATAAATATATTAGGCTTATAAATATTTTTTATTTTTAATTTAAATTTAAAATGTTTTGCAGTTTTATCAAATCAATTTATACTTTTAAATTTACACTCTGATGCAAAATGTTTCAAAGGAAATAATCAGATTCAAAAGAGATTATAATGCTTCTGTGTTGAACATTCCAACTAAAGGAAAATAATGTTATTATTATTTTGAGAATTGGAAATACATCTGGTAAGTCAAAATGAATGCGAGTTTCAATACGCGTGGAAATGAGCATTCAT
>JAPDSC010046003.1:0-45002 GCA_026290005.1 Latrodectus geometricus
CAGAAACGTAAAATCACTTTTAAGTTTATTTAAGAATCTATCCTTTATATAAAGCAGAATCTATGAAAAAATTCTCATTTCGTAATGGATGACCATTCTTATTTTTCTTCTCTGCTTCATATTTTCCTTTTTCCCCTATTTATCCCTTTTCTTGTCCATGAAAAGAAAATATTCTTTCTATCATGCTATTTGGGTGCGAGAGTGCACATCTTTACTTTTTTGATATGAATAAGTTCCGAACAACTACTTATATATTGGGATTTCATGGCATATCTAATGTTACGTAGTTGATGCCTGTCTTATACTTTTATCAAGCAATTTGCAAACGCTTTTATACATTCTCCTATTGACAGATACAGGAAAATGTATTTATACATGAATTGGGCATGATCGGCTTTCTGTTATAAGTTAAGTTCAGGAAAAGAAATATCTTACTTTCTCGATAGGTGTGGCTATAGTGATAGAAATCTCATAAAGTATTTGTTTAAAACTTTCATATTTATGTTGAATGGTGAGATGAGATTTCACATTAAAAATTGTTTTGCTTGATTCACTCAGTTTTAATTTACAAGATACTTAAAATTGAAGTGAACAAAGAAAATTTTAGAAAGCTTCAGTTTTTCTTTGATAAAGGAGAAAATGAAAATCAGATGCCTGAAATTGCAGCTGCTGTTTATGCTGTCAATACTATAGCAAAGAATTACGACAATTTTAGATTCGTCGATTCTGTTCAGGTATTATTGTTGTTTAAGATGCACTTTATACAGGTCGGCCCGTATTTGAGAATATTGATAAAATCATAGACATGTTCAAATTTGACTATCATGTTATCAATCGTAGCTTCACCCAGGAGCTAAGGATTAACCATAAAACATTTTAAATCGTTTGCACAGATCAAATCAGAAACATGTTAAACAAAGTCTTGAACTTTACATAAAAATAATGGATTACTTTTCCCAAACTTTCATTCTATTCATGTCTATTAATTCTGCATGCCACATAATTTTACTTCTTAAGGTTACTAGAATATTCACTTTGATATAATTTAAACTTCATGCTTTTTCTTTATACTTTTCTTATATATACAATAAAAAATCTCTGTAGTAGTAGATTTCAATCTCCCAACACATAGGTTCGAGGTTCTACCTTCGGGTTGGAAAGGTTGACTTAGTCTTTCATCTCTTGAGTGGGTCGATAAAACTGAGTATCATGCATGCTTTTTGATCTAACACTGGTGCTGAAAGGCGAAATACTCTTGTAGTATACACATAAATAGAGATCCTGGCGAGTCCGGAATGTACCATAGATGTAGCAGATTTGGAACATTCGCCCATCACGGAGTCATTTTAAAACACTATCAAGTGACAAGGTCATACTTAAGCTGGCACCCTCCTCTCCACATCTACGCACACTAACGGAAGGACTTTGGAAGTTACAGATTAACGTGGGCACATCTCCATAACATGGTGCTCAACAACCCAGTAAGAGAAAATACAGTCAGCCTACCTGGAAGAAATGAAGTGATGCTTCCCTTTGCGGTTCACGGCGTGAAACTATTGAACTTATGGAGCTCATACCCTTGTAGCCGGGCACTAGAAATAAAATATAAATGAATAAAAATGGTAGAAAAATGCTTAGAATATATGAGTAACAACCGGTTTAACAGAAGTGTGAAATCATATAAATTTTTAGTTTATTTTAAAATTATTCAAGTATAAAAATTTTTAATGAAAACAAACATGTGAGGTGAGATGTATGCATAACTAATATGAAACAATGCATTAAAACAGAAATGTATCACTTGAAATGAAGTTTTATGTCTGGAGATGCAAGTGAGAAAATAATGGATCGCCTGCAGACACAAATTTCAGAAGAGAAATTAAGCAGCATCGCATTGTTCAGCAAGAAATATGAATGCGCACCAAGAATAACTTACTTCTTAAAAGAACGAATGGATTATTTGAATGGAACACGTCGGAGAACAGAAAGGTGTATTTCGAGGAGGCGAATTGCACCGAGGAAAGAAAGAAATTTATCATCAAATATTAATCTAGAGAAAGACCAGGAGTGAAAACAAGTGTTAGAATTTTTTCAGAAAGTTATATTTAACAATTCAGATATAATGAAAAGTAGGCTTAGTGAATAATATATTTTAAAACAATAAGTCAGTTTGGAATGAAATAGAAAACATGATAAAAATGTAATTTTAAGTTTATCTTATTCACGGAGAATTCACATGTTTTGTGTATGCATTGAAGTAATTAAGAATACATATTATCATTAAAGTTTATAATTCAGTTCTTTCATATAATAATTATGTATTTCATGAAATATTATTTTTTATATTTCGATTTATACATAACACTGGTCAGTTAAAATATATAATGCAAATGAAAAATACAAATTTTATCCAGTTATTCTACAAAATTACTATGGGAGTACCATTAAATTAAAAAATAAGCAACTTCATTTTATAATTCATAAATAGCTAAAATCTCTCGAAAATACCATTATTCCTATTGCTGATGATTAATTGATAAATAATAAAAAATTAGATAGTATAATTTATTACTGCTCATAAATACATCGTCTATGTTCTATGCCTAAAAGCAACGGAAGGAAGCGTACATATGTCTTTCCAAAGTAGCTATAAGCAGTTCTAAAATGACTAAAAGCAGCAAGAGCCGATTCAAAGATTGTTCGCGTGTATGGTATTTAACAGGCATCAACGATTAAGTAATCATTTTACTATAAAATACCTTCTTAAATCGTAAAGTTCAATAATTTTATAAACTGAAACTGACTTTTCTGGTTGTTTTATGAAATACACTTTAACGGTAACACATATACATATTTCGAATATATTGCCAGAATCTGTTTAAAGAACTGAAGTAACAAGCGTATAGCATATAAAACGTCAGTCAAATTATAATGTAATTGTACTAAAAATTTCTACTGGTCATTTCTTCATAAATGTAGTATGAATATGGGTGTTATTTCGTTTTTCCACGATTACCTCTGGATAATTTTATTGCAAAATAGTGACCTCATAGTTCATGTTCGCCAAATAATTAGCTTTCTTCTTTTCTAATCTTTTAACTCATAAAGAATTATTTTGTAATTGATGGTTTACTGATACAGTGATGTTTGTTTAAAAAAGTTTGAGTGTCCTTCTCCGGAAAAAAATATTTTTCTAATTTAGTAGAATAATATAGCTAATAGCATGTTACGATTTCATCTTCAGATCTATTCATTTCATGAAAACAAACAGATTTTGCATCTAGAATATATATATATATATATATATATATATATATATATATATATATATATATATATATTAAGCCTTATATTAGAAATTTAAAATCTGGTAAATCAAATTAGCTACTTTCTACATTTTTTTATAGTTTTATTTAAATATTATTGGTATTTAAAAACCTAACTCAAAAAGCGTAAATGTTAAACACTATTAATTTTTGAATAAATTTTTAATTAATATTGCAAGAGTGTGTTGCCATAGTTTTCAGAATATTATTTTAATTATTCCTGTGCCACAAAAAAAATTAAAATAAATGAAATAATTTCCTCGCAGAAAGGAAAAGATCGTTCCCTGAAGAATCGACTAATTGCACTAATGCGGAAACAATAACGTTGTAAAAATGTTTTTTCAAACTTGCTTTTTAAAATAAGGATAAAAATGCTTACTGTTTATAAGCATATCAATTAATACAAAATCATAAATATCGTAAAAATTTAATTTTTTTACTATCAAAAATAATGCAATAAATCATACAATTTAATTCTATAAGCAAACTAATAATGCATGCTGTATAAATGTCCAAAAGTAAATCACGTCCAAAAGTCGTCTGTTTCGAAGGTACGTGGGACGTCCTATGTACGTGCTACTTCCGGAATTTGGAACATCCTGAGACTGTCCTTAGGAAGGCATTTAGCATCCATCAGACTTTCTCCCTCACCCAAATTAAATCAACCTAGTTCAAAAAAAAAAAAAAAAAAAAAAAAAAAAAAACAACGAACACCTTGAAGATTGCCGTTTGCTATAGCGCATAGATATTTGCAATGGGAAAAATTAATTCTTGGTATCGGAGAAAAGTTGGCATTTGGAAAAATAACAATATGTTTTTTTTATTTAGCTTTGGACAAAATATTTTTTGTATCAAGAAGTATGATACTACATATAAATTAACTCAAAATAAAATAATGCATCTAAATTAACTCTAAATAAAGGAGGTTTAAAAATTTCTTTTGGTGAAAAAGTTATTAAATATTAAGTCTAGATTTTTTCATTCACATTCTAATGAATTAACACTAACGTGCAAGCTGCATTGAAGAAAAAAAATAATAGATTTTTTTTTTATATATCGATTGCAAAGTTTTTTTTATATAAAACCCAGCTATTAGGATTTCCTCTCTTCAGCACTATAAAGGGTTTGAAGTAATGGCACCTAATATAATAAAAAGCGCCCAGGTGCACAATCATTGGCCCGGAAATCGGTAGATCTTCGTCATTTATACGTAAGAGCCGAGCAGAAGATGGGTAGACTAGCCTGCCACTGATCCCGCCACTCAGAGAGATGCAGATTTAAGATATAAAAACTACTACTTGTTTTAATTTTCCTAGCCACCATTAATGAATGCGACTAATCTTTGATATCTATGATCTTTGCGACTAATCTATGATCTTTGCGACTAATCTCACTACCATCCGATAACGAGAGAAAATTCTCCCACCAACCAGGCCACCACTGCAACAAAACAAAATAATAATTATTAATTTTTAATTAATTTATTTGAATGTAAAAGAAGGGAAGATCTGATGTACAGTTTCTTACCCCAGTAGCTATATACGGATGATAATATTAAATGAGGTAAAAAAAGTCACACCATTATTTCAACTGACATTGTTGGCATCAATAAACATATAATTTTTTTTAACTCAACATTACTTGCAGTTTAAATTAATCACAAGTGCAGAGTGAAAAATTCAAGTTTTAATTTATAACCAATACCAACAAACTTTTATATGCTCCTTTCTATTTTATTTAAACATTGCCAATTCAACCACGTGCCAACAAAACAATTATTAACATGAGTGAATATACAGAAATAAACAGGGAGAGTTAAAAGATGTATTCATCACGTAAGGCATAGAAAATTTATGTTCCGTTCTACTGGATTCGATTACAGGAAAGGAAAAGATAATGTCTGATTTCAAACATAAATGGAATTTCTCACGCAAATGTGACTACTTTTAAAAATGGTGGCCTTTAGCACAAATCGTTACTGAGTACGAGTCATCACTGATATTTTACATCATATCAATGTGACCAATGGGACTTCTTCACAAACCACTTGAATCTCATTCCAAAGTGAATTTAGGATATTCGGTTTAAGCTCATCTTTTGCTGTGTCCCAAAAGAAGAAATCCAGACGTGTGAGGTCTGAGGAGCACGGAGGAATCTCGATTGTCCCCTTGCGTCCTATTCACTGGTCTGAGAAATTTAGACTCAGGTATTCTCATGCGTTGCAATGATAAAGCTTCACTTAGTTGGAAATAAAATTTGTCATTAGCTTATTATATATGATTGTCAAGCAATATGAAATCAACAAGCTTTATTAAATATATTTGACATATTACATAACCTTCAAAAGAGAACATAACTTTATTTATTGCATTATTCCCTTCCAGAAATTGAATCTCGTAGCTCTGGAAATAAGGCTTCTATGATGGTTTAAGGTGCGTATACATTTTAATCACGCTCCCAGTATTTTATTGCACTTATCATATATTTAACAAAATTATTCTTACATAGTATAAATTGAATAGTTGCCTTGTTGAATATTTTACTAAAGCACAAAGTTAAGACTTTTTTATATAGACGGGTGTCTATTCACTTCAGTAAAGACATTTTAAATTTATTCCTGCTTTTGTTATGCAATTGAATCGAGTTTCAGGAATATTATGGCTGAACTTTTCTGCATGTTTCAAGAATTTGAAAAAAAAAAATGGATGAAATAATACCAAAGTAAGGGAAACGCACACAAAGTAGGGAAAGGAAATGCTGGGAAAAGAGGGGAAGTGAGATTACAGAAGAGACAAATGAGCTGCTTAAAAAGGGTGAAAGAAGTTTTTCGGGGAAAAAAATTTCCCATGGAACAAGGGGAAAAAGGAGAGTAAATAGGGAAAAAATCGCCTCTTTTCTAATTAGTTGTACACAGAAGATCGCCCACGAGAATTCTTTGAAGATAGATGGACTGCCTCTCTTTTTGGCGCAAATCAAAGAAGAATTCGCGGGGAACAAAACTTATTCTCTTTTATATCTTTGAAAAGGAGAAAACGTAAAAAAATAGAACTTGGAATTAGCGACTGGGTAATTAGATAACAGGCGACTCTGTTATTGTTCCTTCGTTTCTTTTATCGAAGCACGGTGATTATATAGCCAGGAATTATTAGAAAAAATTAGGCTGTTTTAATAAAACCCTGTCTGCATTTTAAGCCTAAAACTAAGTTATTCTAATTCTTCATTGCATAAAATTTCTTCATTATAGGAAAGCCTTAAAGAAAATATGTTCGTTACTTTCAAACTATAACGTGTCTTCCTCTTCACTTGCTCGAATTTTTTTGGGATATATTTTATAAGTTAAGGAGTTTTGACGTTTTATTCTTAAATATATGATATTAATTGCAAATCTTCCCCCTTTTGAAATAAGGAAACTAATAATTAATGACTAATAACTGAATATTTGTTATAAATATTAATATAAAAACGTAATATATTATTTGAGGATGACCATTAAATTCTCTTGTCACATTTTTAATTTCAGGAATATTGCCGCTATTTTTATAAACGTGATGTCTAGGTACAATAAATCAGATACCGAATGAGAATCATTGCGCCACCTGATGGAAAACTGTAAAGCGAGCTTTTGTATCACGAAAATAGTACCAGATAGGGAGAAAAGGTGAACGACAAAGTTGTAGAGCATTATTGATTTACTATGAAAGTATACCTTATTGACATGAGTGTGAAGAATAAAGCAATTAAAACGAGTATTTGTGTCTTCCTGATTTTCTATTCTCTGTGAAGGTGACAAATTATCAAAGAAAAAAGAAAACAATTATTTATAACAATATACCTTTATTTGAGATATTCAAAGATCTCACCGTCAGCTTCTATGCATCCTCTTTTGAATTTCGCATTTCACGCGTTGGATATAGAGCCTGACAATTTAGTATAAGTGTCCGTAATGAGTCGTTTAAAACCCTGCAATGTTTGTAAAGGGGTAGCATATACCTATTGTTTTATGTATTTCCGCAGACCTGTTATCCAGATCAAGAGTCAGATCAAGCGAGCATGGAAACCATTCTTTGAAGCCACTATGCCCAATTATTTGGTTCCTGAAATCCATTACGAGATACTGATTCACTGGAGATGTATCGTCAGTAGGTTCTCCGTCATGTTGAAACTATATACTCCCAAGATTGAACATATAGGCAAGCTCTCAAAATCGGGTATTAAGGGTAAATACAGAGCACCTGTTAAGGTGCCTTTGTAAAATATTAGGCTGATCAACTTGTTACTGTAAATTGCACATCAAACAATGATAGCAATCTGCACCTGATGTCGAACATCGGTAAAACATCTGAGATTTTCCAGCACACAGTAATTAGTTTGTTGCCTATTGTACATAAAATTCCTTGAAAAGCATGAGTTGTCCATCCATACTACATCTGCCAAGAATGTTGTCTGGACCTGTATCTGATTCACAACAACGCTATACCATCAATAGCGACATCCATGCCTAGTAAAACATTTTGAAGCGTTGGTTGGTAAATATAATCGCTACGTAAGCTGGTAAGGATAAGCGCTTCTTGTAAAATTTTTCCAAACCCAACTTTTTGTGAGGAAATAGTGTTTACTGATCTATTTTGCATTGCGTTTTGGGTATGCAAGGATGTATGCCAGAATCCCATCTAGATGAACTTGCCGTCTTACGCTTGCTGGCTTGCCATATCGAGCTCGACTAGTCACGCTGTTTTCATAAGAAGGATGCAAGCATTCCTGTTACAACCTTGCTGCTGATCGTGCCTTACGTCCACATTCACCGTACAGTAAAACCATCTCACAATACTCATTTTTAGAAAATCAGTCCATGACCATGACCTTCAACATAGTAGAAACCCAAAGAGATGTTTCCTTTAGATTGATGTTCAGTGAACAGATGTGGCGTTTCTGACGTATTTGCATACAGCAACAACTTCGAACATTAAATGACAGTTGACTTGAATTGATGTTGACAAGAATGCAATTCTCGCGAATTGAACCAGAATCCTTTGGGCTAAGAATCGAAAGTTATATCACTGTTCTTACATTGCGCTGTTATGTTTAGAACGAAGGATAATATTTTCTCCTTCTGTTTAAATTTCATGACATCACAGTGTAGGAAATCACGAAAATACAAATGTAGGTTTTAACTTTTCTATTTTTCACAGCCATGTCAATGACTTGTTTTTTTGTACTAAATCAGTAATGCTCTACAACTTTATATTTCACTTTTTCATGTATATATATATATATATATATATATATATATATATATATATATCCAGTTATGATGTGATGCATTTTTAAGGCCTATAACTACTCAGATAGCACTGAGCCTAATTCTACCTCATTTATTCTCTTCTTTTCTAGCTTCAATGATATTTATCAGAATCCTTTATTTTTAAATTTCTGACTTTGAACGCATTTTTATAATAATTAAATGATTTAAAGATTATTATTTTGGAAAGAAACCTATATTGGAAACATTATTCTGATTGCACTTGCATTACGTGAAGAAATTGAACCTGTTATTAAATTTATTATCTATAAACATCTTCTCTGTTACTCCATATATTGTAAAAAATGCCACCTATTGAGAATATTTGCCGTAAAATTTAACCCCTAAAATTTGCGCTTAGGCTAAAACTTAGTTTTGAAACGTAATTTATTTGCTTTGCAACGTTTCTTTTGTTAGATTCGGAATATAAAGTCACAGTCATAACGTTTTTGTCTCTGGATGTGTCACTTCTGAGCCATCGATATTATGCGAGAGATAACTTCAAATTTTGTAGCAAAACGCAATAGCCTATCTCCATTCAGCCCATTTCTTCAAAGTATAAAAGTTTATATGACATTTCCATAGATTTAAATGCAACAAAAGCGAACAATGTGGAATCTGCTGCTGCACAAGTGGGGAGAATGAGATTGCTGGGAACCAATCGTCTGTTCTTTCAAGTGCGGCTAAGTACGAAAATATTCTCCCTACATTGACAGAAGAGAAGTGACAATAAAAGGCGAATAAAAATTTACTTTTTTATCCCTGAAAAGGAAATTTAGATTTTTTGAAAGTCACATTTTTCATTTCTTATTACTTCTTTTCTGGATACCACGGTTTCCACATCTCTCTTTTTTCTCCTTTTCGAATATGACACTTTTTTTTTATATTTTTCCATTATATCTCCCTGAAGAGAAAGCGATTCTGTAACTTTCGTATGATAAAAGGTAAGAGAGTGGGGGAAAATAAATCCCTATTCCCTGATATTGGCAATGTTCCCGATCTTTTTCTCTTCCCTCCTCTGTCTTCTTTTCTCTCATTCTTTATTATTTTTTTTATTTTATAGGGAAGATATTCCATCAAAAAAGAAATAAGTTCTTCTACCTTTAATAATCGATATGAGGAATTTACCTCCATCTGAATTTTTTCCTCGTCATGTAACTGTTTTTCCCTTTATTTTTCCCCATTTCCCTACCTGTGTTTTCCCCGATATTTTTAAGAGATGTTCATGTGGAGGGAGTCATATTACTGCAATTGAATTGATTTCCCACTTTTCTCTACTTAAAATTCAAAACAACTCGACAAATATTTCACATCACTTTTCTTTTCTCCAATAACGGCCCCACGCAGTGAAACTTGCGAAGATTTTCATTTCTTCTTGTGTACGTGAATATTTATTGCAGGGGTTTATTCACTTACATTTTTCTCTCGGATATTTTGAAATGAAGTCATTCTTTCACTCTGATGTTTTCGTGTTTCGGATTATACAGCTTATCCCTAGATTAAATTCCGGATTGCTGGAATTTATTTCTATCACATGCATTGCAATATTCCAATATAAAAGTAGCACGTGGTCTTGATTTGTGAAGCAATTTAAATTCTTTTTCGCGCAAATATATATATCTTTGTTATTTCAGACGCTAAAATGTTTCTTGTTTTTACATTCTTGAATGAAAAAGCTTGACATATTTCATGCAATATGATATTTAAATTTTCACATTTTAAAAATCTAAAATGTTCTAGTCTATTTTAACAGACAGTCTAGAAATCACATGTTTGAACGAGCAGAACAATGAGTAGAATACATACGACATTCAGTGAACGAAGTACGGTTATGGAAATGTAAAACAATTATGGGAATCCAAATTATAATGTTTATTTCTGGATTGAAGATCAAACAATTACAATTAATCTAATGAAATTCATATTATGATAATGGTACACCAGCATACTCCTCTGTACTTAGCCCTCATGGGCGCTATCTGTTAAGTGATAGGCCATAGACTTGTTTATTAGGGTGTCATTCTCAATATTGGAAAGTAGCGAGTTCGAATCCCGGCTGAATCGAATATTTTTTATGTTCAATAAAGATGGTTACAACATTTTCAATGCGTCATGGTTGCAATGCCTTCCAATTAAAATGATACTTTTCTGAATACATGATATTTTTGGTAAGTCATATTAAGGAATCTAATGCTTGGATCCTGCTTCTAGATGACGAAGACTCCTACCCTGCTGCTTTCATCTAACTAGTAAAGCCCAACACAGGGCTCGATAAAGAAAAGCATTCTGGTTCTACAACAACCTATTAGATGGAAGCAATTGAGAAGGAGACTTCGTCATTTAGGAGAAGAGACCAGAAAAAAACCTCTAATATTTTGCCTCTGCCACCTAAAGTGGTATTATACAAATTGTAGGCCACAATAACCAATTTAACGTGCCGGATCCATTTTTATGAACAAATTCTAATTTCGTTTAGTCCGCATTCAAGCTCACTACTTTTCGATAAGGAGAACGTCATCCTCCCCAAGTAGGCCTTCACGGCCTACATAATATTCATATCAGGGTTTTAGTTTTTGAGTACTAGAACATACGATCCATTCCATTTAGTGATTTCGGTGGTTTTAATCAAATTGAAACGCAATTAAAATTCTGATAATTTTTAAAAATAAATTATGCCGTATTTCTTTTTTTTTAACATTGTTTATCTATGTGTCATAGCTAGAGGAGTAGAATAAGAACATATACTGCTTAGAATTAAGCCTTCATCCAACATTTTGGCACGATAAATTTTAAAAATAACATTAAAATATTATTTTTAAAATGTATTACAAGCAAGTAACGACTAATATTTTTTTTAAAAATAATACTATTAAAAGTTTTGTGGTAGTTTTTAAAAAAATAATATTCTCTTTATTTGTTTCTAAGTTTTAATATTCCAAATTTCTACTAGAGACGCAAAACAATGAAACACTTCGCTGTACTAGGTGGTCTTACCTGTTCGTAATACTATGTGACTATCATGTCGTCTTGCAAGAGAACCTTCCCTTGAGCATGATTATTGACGATTATGCACTTGGTATACATTAATGTCCTGTCATTAATCAATAATGTCAAAAAAGCATATTTCTTCTCACAGTTAATACGACCCCGTTCAAGCTCTAGGTACATACACAATGGCTTTGTCATCTTAAACCAATTTTCCGCATCAATGATTGGTGAAATACTTAGTATGATCTTCGCTATTGTAAACGCAAGGGATTGAAATCAAATCTCGACTTAATCGGTGACCATCAGATTCACTAAAGGCAACTAGGGCATATTTGATGGGTAGTGGGCTCAATGTCCTCCTAGAGTAATGATGTATCTAGGAGTGGCATGTCAAATATTCAGAGCTCTTCTGCTTGATCATTGCTACTAAAATGCGAGGGCTCCTTTTTGCTTCCTTGATCTTCCACCTAACTGGAAGATCAAAAATTTGGTCTAAATACAGGAAAGCATACTTGTGTAACAGAAACTAGCAATTTGTAACCCATCGATAGCCAACGCCAAGGAACATTATTAAAGCAAACCTAATTTGCGTTTCCACAGAGGCGCTACTAACGCCAAACTGATAAACCAAACCCATAATATGATTCGATGTCATAATGTAATATGCACAAGTCTAATATATTTTGTTTAATTTGCAAAAACCCTTCGTATTGTCATTTGTTCTTGGAAGTGTAATCATTTCAACCAAATAGAATTGGATAATTCAGATTCTAATTTGTTTCTGCAATTACCAAAAATTTTCAATTGAAATAGGAAAGAATCGAATACTGAAATCTTCGAACGACGTTCAGTTTTGCACAAAAATGTTTGGTAGCAAAAATTTTAACTTACCATTCAATTTAGTATCTTTTAGTTGCAATATGTTTTATAATATATAATTACACTAGTTGTAATCAATTAAAGAAAATCATAAAAATGTCAGCGTTGAACGTTATTCGTGGAATTTAACGAAACCTTTGCACATTATACAACACATGGGAAGGCGCAAAATAGCATAAAAAGAAATTACAAGAAAATTATGCTGTTATAGAAATTAGCATATTATACAATGAACAATTGGGGGGGTGTAAATTTGGTAAATGAAAAGAATGACTATAAATAGGTCATAGGATCCCTCCGAGGAGCAAACATCACATGCAATGATATGTGATGTTCTTAATTATGCGGTCTGATAATTGTGTAAGAACCGATTTGATTAACGTCCAGTGATCGAGCTCACAGCATGCGCTCAATTGTTTCCTGCTCAAGATAAGTATAAAAATTCGAGTACTGAGTGGTCTCTTATTGTCATCCTGTTGACAAAATCATTATTTATTGCCCAGGCATAAGAGCGCACATAAGCATTTCGAACGTCATCTTTATTTGTGTGAGAATTAACATTTCAACGGGAAAAGAGATGGATGTTTGTGCGTTTACACAAACAAATACCACCCCCCAAATCAGACGCTATCTGATCCATATGCATCTCTCTCACGGGTATTTGATGAATAAAAACGTTTTGTTTTTCTAGTAACGGACCGAAGCAAACTGAAGGAAGGTAATCATATGTTAAGCAATAAGCATTATACAATAAAATCATGAAAATTTTGCAATTGTATGAGGGCTGTTTCTGTTCTACAGGAAACAGTGAAAAGCTACCATAAAATCCTACCGCAATAAATGATCATCATCACAAATTAAGCTATCACAAATGAAGTAATCATAGAATGATTACTACGGAACATGTTACATAAGATAAACTTTATAAAAAGCAAATATTTGAAAATATTCAACAAGACAATTATTCGTTTGAAAATAGTTAGAAATATGAAATTCATAGTTACTGGTAAAAGTGATATTATTGATAATGATATTTTAAATTCATTGACAATGATTTTATTACATTATTTATGTTGCTAAAAAGCATATATGATTTACTTTTAATAAATGTTTTTCGTAAAATATGAAGTCTGTCTAATAAGTCTATAGTTCTTTATAATATCCATAATTCATAAAAATAAATTCTACTAAAGAATCCATATTAATTAACGTTAAAGGTGAGATTAAAGCCTGATGGCCTAGTGATGGCACTTCACTTTTCCAAGACAGAGGTCTAGGGTTCGATCCTCATACTAAGCACGGTCAATTCAGCTTCAGTGTGTTGATAAAACTGAGTACTAAGCATGTTTGGAAACTAAACACTGGGATTTCATGTTAGGCTGACCACCTAACCAGGACATATGCTTCGCAAATTGGTTCTTCACCCAAGAATATAGATATGGCCACTGTTGGCAATATCCTTTTCTGCCACTAATGAAGGTTGTCGTAAATTTTTGTTAAAAGATGAGGCAAGTTGAAAAAGTATATAAAAAGATATATGCATTCCATCATTCATCATTTCTTAAATGTTGTATTCTATCTATTTACAACCAAAAAAAATTAAAAATCGTTGTTAAATTTTCGTTGAGAACAATACAAAAAATTAATTTTAAGACAGTTGCAAATTTCTTGTTAAAAATCAAAGAATGAAAATACAGATGACTTTTATAAATAATTTCATACATTAGAAGGATGAAGTATGTGCCAAATCAGTTTCAATAAATAAAGAACACATGAAAATCATTGTTTTTGTCAATGATGCTGTTCAGTACAAATGATGAAATAATTCATCTAAAAATACGACTGTTTTGGCACTAGTTTCATGGAGGGAAATATTAAAATACTTTTTACAAAATATTTAAACATTTTATTAATACAAAAATAAGTATTTTTAATTTCATTAGACTTGAAAAAGAGAAAAATTTACCTACTGATAACTTCAGAAAGCAGTATTACATTGATAGTTATTTAGATTTCTGTTCTATCTTTAAAACCTGCTTATGTAAGTTCGATTCCTTACCGACTACAGACCATCATATTCACTAATGGCGACAGGGGCATATAAAATATGACATGGTCGAAATATCCTCCATACTTCGACTCGAAATTAATACCTCTGAGAGTGGTAAGAGGTTTCAGAGGTTCTGAGAGTGGCCTTGGGTTTCTCTGACTTCCTATCTCTTAATTCGAAGACCTATCTGCAAACTATGAGTCTCTTAATTCGAAGACCTATCTGCAAACTATGAGCCAAAACGCACTTCCTCTCTTCTGAGGTTCCCTGTTCTGAAAACGGAAGGCTCTCCTCCTGACTTCGTTCCCCAAGGCTTGACCCCGCCAAGAGTTGTAATTAAGGACAGCAAACCTGCTTTTGGCAAATTATACACATCTTTAATTTATCTTTTTAGAAACGAATTTAGATTTAAAAGTTTTTATTTATTGTAATCTATTAGCTTAAAAATTTTTTATTTAAAAAGTTATGAATTTTATTAAATCAAAATAAAAGGTTTCGATTTCTAAAATATATTATAAGGGTCGAAAATTCCTGGATTCGTGAGGGCGCTTCGAAAACAAAAGTGTTCACATAATTATTGATTGAAATTAACGTTTAGTAAGAGATTTTTTTTCATCAGTAAGAGATTTATTAGATCAGATTTTCGGTAAACATTATTTTTAAAATATTTTCATCAATGCCATCATTATTTCTGCGCTGTTTTTAGTGATTTGCAATTAAGGTTTTCTTTTCTCTTAGGATATTTAAATAATATATACTTCAAACTAAATGCTTTTTAATACATATTTTTCTTTTTTATGTAAGAAAGAAATATATTTAAAAAAAAGTAGGTTGTATTCTATGCTCAGAATAAATCAGATGCGTTCTGTAATTCAGTGGGCGTGGCTTTAGCCGACAAGCTACTTCATCATGGAAGAAGATAAAAGTTGAGATGTTTGTGTTCTTCTCTGTTGTTTTCCTCAATTTTTTTTTTCCTTTTTTATCTTACAATACTATGTGTTTCGCTGTAATCGCTGATTTTCGTGATAATGATCTTCCTATGCCCATTATTTTTTTTCAAGCCTTCATTATTTTTCTGCAGAGTTTGTGTTTTTACAATATTTCTTTCACACCATAAATTTCAAAATTATTTTTTGTAGTCCTTTCTTTTTTTCCCCCAAGTGAAGAACAATAAAAAAAATAACAAAATACTCAGAAATGAATGAAATGGAAAATTGTTCGTAAATGTGCGATAGAATTTTAATGTAATGCGTTTTCAGTCTCCATCAAGTGAAAGAAAATCGAAAAAGAAAATACTTCTTTCGTATCCCGGTTTCCAATGGGTTTTGTTTTATTTAGCGAGTTTACCTTCACCTCATTAAGCATTTAAAGAAATTTTAAGCATCCAAGTGAAGAAATGTTTTAAGTAAACGTTTTTCAATGTATCTATTTATTTATAAATTCACGTGATTTACAAATTGGCAAATATCAATACATTATATCATTAAAAACTTTTAGTGTAAGAAGCAAAACAGCTTTAGGCACTTTCCTGCTGAAAATATCAAGTAAAATCATTTCTTATCTTACGTGTTTAGTTGTTAAAATAAATACTGTGTTACTCGAACAAGAATTTATCCTGCTTTTGTAAGTTATTAGAATGTATGGTTTTATTTATTTTTTTTTCCTAAAGAAATGATAAATTATATTTGAGTGAAAGTAATAAAATTTAATTGCTTTAACTGTTTCTTAAAA
Organism: Latrodectus geometricus; assembly: GCA_026290005.1. NCBI lineage: Eukaryota > Metazoa > Arthropoda > Arachnida > Araneae > Theridiidae > Latrodectus > Latrodectus geometricus. Next base: position 16,274 of record JAPDSC010046003.1, read on the forward strand.
GTGAATTAATCGTTTTAAAGTATTCAATTGAGAATAATAAAATTATGTACACAAACTTACTCACTTTTTCGATGATTAAAATTAAACAATTATGGAACTCATTTTGTTAGATATTTATACGACAAAAAGTATCGCTAAACGCTTTGAATCATGTGTAACCAATTATTAAAATGAAAAATTTAGTTAAAATAAAAGTATTTAAATCTGAGTATCAGATAAAAGGTAGGAGGGAGAAAATTTCAATGAAATTATCTGGTAAATTTCATGTTTTTGCACAGTCATTTTTTGTCTGATTATTTTGTGAGATATATTGAAAATTTCAATCAAATATGAATACAACTGACGAACTCATCAAAAAAAAGAAAGATATTAATGTGGATGTTGTTTGATACATCTTTTAGTATTTCCTATTTTCCATATGTATTTCATATCATTATATAAGCATTGTGATAGTCAGATATATTATGTACTGTTAACTTAGATTTATATACCCAGAACTTTTAAGTTCATGGTTTCAGGAGTAACTAAAATAATTGTTTTTAATTATCTTTTATTTAAAATATTTCCGTCAGTTTCGTAAGGTTCGCTTTTCTTAACTATTGTTATCTTGAATGGACAAACCTCGTGTCTTGATTTCCTTTAAAAAGCAATTCCTATTATTTTGTGTAGACTCTTATTAGTTATATTCTACGTGAGATATTTTTAAAGCACCTATTCACCACATAAAATAATATATTTTAGTTGTGTTGAGAAAATTATTTTTTATAGCAATACTCATGAAAAAAAGCTTTAGCAATTTTTTTACAGTCCCTATATACACCACACAAAAATTGGTTTAAGCGTATTTATAATATTTCTCTTTAAATTCCACTGTCATGATTATACTTTGAGTTGGTTATTATGGAAATTTTAGACGTTATTAAAACAGTGGATTTCCTTATAATTTCTAATTAAAATTAAGGCATAAGTAATTAAGGAAATGTTCTAAGAAAAAGTTTTAGGGAACGTATTAAAGAAAGATGCTTCTTCTAATACAATACTAATATTTTTTTACTATATATATATATATATATACAATACTATATATATATATATATATATATATATATATATATATATATATATATATCGTTATATAAATTTATCTTATTTAAAATCCAAATATTATTATAAAAATTAAAGAATTTCGATTATGAATTTTTTTCTCGTGCATGAGAAGCATTTTAAATTTTTTTTAAATGGGGCTTTTTTTCAAAATAAATATGAAATTCTATTTCTGGTGATATTTTGCAGTTGAGGTATGAAAAAAAAATAACGACAACAATGCAGAGGCGGCAGTTGGCGTCCACTCATTCGAAATGGGGAAGACAGAATGCAGCTTTTTCGATATCCCGCGCTCCTCCAAATCACAGAGGAGCTCAAAATATTTGACAGGTTTTCGGAGGCCTCGCAGAGAAGGCGTCGATCAAGCTCTGAAAATCAAAACCAAGCGCTTCCACCTGTCGATACATATTAAAAACATTTTATTTCCTTAGAGCCTTGCCATAAAATACTTTGAGCTAATATTTTACGTTGATGCTCTTCAAAAAGAAAGTAACACATTTTTTTGCGTATCAAGTATATGGTTGAAGAAACGAATAACAATATTATAAATTGAAATATAGGTGTTCATGTCTATTGTTTTTATACTGGTATATCTAAATTTATAACTCATGCTGTTATGAAAACTTCGATATTGAATTTTTTTTTTTTTTTTTTTTTTTTTTTTTGCACGTACATTTTTTTATAATTTTAGTGTTTAATGTTCTAGTGCGTTTATGTTTATTGTACCTTTATCTACAGTATTATTGGAATATTAAATGATAAAAGGTTACGCTAATGATGTCTAAGCAGAAAGAATTAAACCTCTTAAATTTCATGATAATGTTCATAAGTAGTTGCCAGAATTGAAGAAAATATTGGACATCCACGATGATGAGGCTGTTGCTGATTTTATAAAAAGCGCTTCCTGTATCAGTGGTTCAAAACCAACAACGATACTGCTGGTATACACTGAAAAACTCGATAATAATACTACATACTCAAAACCTTATATCTATTTTATGGCATTAAGTCGAGATGTCGTAAAGAAAATGCTTATAAATCGTACAAAGCTTCTTAAAAACAATTATAAGAATAATTTTCGCATCACAATTAAAAATTACTTTTTATGCGATAAATAGGAACCGCATTAAAAAATTAAAGCAGAGATTAATTAAAAAAAAAAATAACTAAAACTAAACTCTGTGGTAAGGCAGCCCATCGAAAGGCCAAGGTCAATAGTACCCATATCTAATTTTTTTGACCAAGGGATCTGGGCTGCGATGTATATCTCCCGGCAAGATGGTCAGCCGAACGCTAAAAACCAGTGTTAAGTTTCCAAGCATGCTTGGTACTCAGTTTTATCAACCAACTGAAGAGATGAAAGGCTGTGTTGAATATCTAGGAGTTGCTTTTTGAAACGAAATCAAGACTCTATTTCTCTATCTCATCCAGAGTAGTGATATCCCGGTAAGACAAAGTTAAAAATTGGAACTTTATGAGATTAATGCAAATATTTTAGATGAGAGATAATTGAATATAATCATCTATAAGAAAATCTATATATAGTCTAGTACCAAATTAGGAAACTGAATATCTGGATACATAAATATAGTTTACATGGGGTAACAATCAATATATATAATGTCAACGAAACCTAACCCTAATGTTGAACCTCATTCATTGCAGTGTTGCCTGGATCCCTCAAAGGGGCACTCTGGGGTGCATTTTCTTTACAAATTCTCTTCCCCAGTGTCTAAAAATTAACTTTTGGCAGTTCATCTCAAACAGCTGGCTTTGGAAGTCAGAGCCAATGCTATAGACCGAAAATGCTATTGAGAATTTTACTGATGGTGCAAAATGGCTAAACGTGCAGGTAGTGGTATATATATAGTGACACCTTATGACAAAATATTAATCTGCCGACGCAACCCGGACTTTTGTTCAGTTTTTAGAAGTGAGCTAATTGCAATTAATGAGGGGCTTGAGGCTGTCCTATATATGAAGGATTGTGGAAAACTTTGGATTTTATCAGATAGCCGTAGTTCACTTCAACAATTGGTTTCTGATCGGTGACCTGAGTAGTATCTCAATCTTGAATAAGTTTAAACAGATTTCGTAGCATCACGAGATTCATGATAGCGGTTCCTCAACTGAGCTAAAAAGACTCGCCAGTGGGCACATTTAAGTGTCCCTCGTTTTGAGAGGAAAGAAAGATGTACGACTCCTAAAAATGTGTGGTGTTCACGAGACTTCGCCACGGCATATTTTGGATTGTATGGGCCTCTCTAAGGAGGACCTCTATGCAACTCCCCTTCTTGTGCTGGACTTTTTAAGAGTCAACGGAATTCTAGATCATGTCTGACTCCATCAGACTTTGGAGGATAAGAAAGAAAAAGAAGAACATACACCTAAGTCTGTTTTTACACGGTAGATTGGTTCCAGAAGAAGCCGTGTAAAAAAAAAAAACGTGTAAAAAAAGACATTGATCTTATACAAAAATGGGTGATTTGTTCCTAATCTCTAAAACCTATTAAAATTAGTGAAAAACAAGAATTTTTAAGAACAAGAATTCATGTTTATTTTATTAAATCAAATATATAATGCTTATTTTCACAAGCATAGTAATTAATGATAAAAAAGATATGCACTCTAATCTTAAAAGTAATATAAATTAAATGTATGGCAAGTTCAGGACCTAAAATCTATGTTGTGAACGAAAAGAATAGGTTATTCAATTTTTAAGGTAAAAAATAAAATAAAATAGAATAAGTGATAATCATAAAGTAGTTTTATATCTGACATTTCCTTTTAGGGATACATAAAATATTTAACAAAATTAAAAAACATAAATAACTGAATAAATACAAAATATTTTTTGGCTTACCTTTTATCTTAATGCGTTAAAATTAAATTTAATGGAAAATCAAATTTGCCTGCAAAAAATTTCTTTACCAAACACGTCTTATTGCATTGACAGTTCACAAAATATTAACACGTTTCAATTGCTCTGACCAGTAAATTTTATTGTATGCACATAAAGGGAATTCCCCTACTTGTTTGTACGCGCTAAAGGGGAATTCACTTAAATCTTTAAGCTAGTGTTCGCAAACTATCGATACTATCGATGGTTTCAGACTTTTTTCTTTAATAAATACTTTTTTGTGATATGAACATACTTCGCAAAAATTAAATTTGACAAAAAAAATTTAAGTACATAAAATTTCAAATCGTGCTAAATGGAATAAAATCGTGTAAAAAAATTAAAAATATTCAATTTTCAAACCGTGTTATATCAAAACCGTGTACAAAAAGACCGTGTAAAAACAGACTTAGGTGTATAATGTAATTGATAAACGCATTAACTTATGTCATGTGATGAAATATATATGACTATTCGAAAAAATTAAATGGTGAATCAAGTTTTTTCATTGATGATTATGCCAATAATGTTTAAATTGTGTAGTAAAAGTTTCAGATACTACACAAAAAAGATCTCGCAAAAAACTGGTTTGAATATATAGAAATATATATATATTGTTCGAAAATGTTAAATACATTTATTTTTCCTAATTGTTACATTTTCCGAAGGATTATAGTTTATGTATTCTCTACTGCACAGCCTACAATAATTGGCAATCTGCCTTTCTAGTTTTTACCTTAATTGTCATGGTAATTTAATATTTAACTATTAAAAATGACACACACACACACATAAACTAAGCTAAGTTTGGCTCACTGGGTTCAATGCTAATATTATGTTCTTCAGAGGATAAGATCTTGAGTTCGATTCCAGTCATTTTTGAACCGGTGCTGCGATTCTGCCTTCTGTCTGTGTGTCCGTGGTAGTTTTTCAGGAATCTTCACTTGCTACAAGTGAAATATATATATATATATATATATATATATATATATATATATATATACTACTCAGTTTTTAAGAGAGACTTGAAATTACAAGTATAATTACTTTTTAGAGGTATATTTACAATACGTTAATATTCAATACAAAAGGTATCAATAATATGTATTACTAATAACTAATTAATTAATTCATAGGATATGATATCAAGTGGCATTTATATATATATATATTACACTAAAAGATTAGTATTTGTTCATGATATTACTATACCCTAAAAAATAGAAGTAACAAATGCTAACTTTCAAAAATTTTATTACTTTTAAAAGCTTACTGTTGTCTGCCTCAAAAATGCCATTCGTATTGGAACAAAATATCATATAAGATATATTTCCATTTGGGCAGAAAGGAAGACCATTAATTTTTGAAAGCATATTGTAACTGCAGAGGAAAAATGTTTTATTTCTTTTCCCAGATACAGTGAATGTACACACATATGCATTCTTTATATCATAATAAATGAGAATTCGTAAGACATGGCAAAGAAATTAATGATTCTGAAAACCGTAAAAGTTATTGTTATTTGGTATAGAAGAAAGCTTAAACTGTAAATTTATCATGGTCATGTAGCAGTATCAACATTGGAAATATTTCTTTTTAAGACTCTTCTCTGTATCAAATATTTATATCATCATAAAAGTCTTCATGGCATAAATATTTGACTACTCCTTAATTTAACTTTCAGTCAAATAATTAGATTCCTGGATTTGTCACTAATTTTAAGCTTAAATGAAAATTGTTATGTGGTGTTCCCACCAGTATTTCTTCCTTCTTTCAGTTAGTGTAAAATATATTCAATGGAGTGATAGTCTTCATCGCTCAAAATGTATCGAGCCCAAATTGTGCCACGGTGGCCTGTTTGGTGAGGGCGTTTTTTTTTTCCATTATCGTTATTGGAAGGTAAGAAGCTCGAACACCAGAATAATCAAAAATTAGTGATTTTCACAAAAGGTGGGGGAGGCACCTTCAATAAATTGTGGTCCCAATGTCCTTCTAGTGAAATGATACTTCCGAGGTGGAAAGTTAAGGATCATCTGTTTGATTCTTGCTTCTAAATGATGAAGATTCTCACGCAACTGCTTCCTTTGATATATTAACTAGGTAAAACCGAATTGAAGGCTAGATATGGAGAAGTATACAGGTACAACAACAACACTGCCCATACCTATTTCCTTGACCAAAGGCTCTGGGGTGTGAAGCATATAGGTGGATAGTCTTGAATGAAAATCCCATTGTTTAGTTCTCGACGATGCTTCGTCTACTAGTTTTATCTACCCACTGAAGGGGTGAAAGGCTATGGCAACCTTACCCGGCCTGAATTTCGATACCTTGGACTTTTGTCTTGGAAAATGGAAGTGATACCACTATCCCAATGGGTGTCTTCCATTCAAACCTACTGGGGGAAAAACATAAAATAAGCAAAACAAACAATTTTGCATTATTTTAATTACTGATATCAAAATATCTCGGAAAATTTTCAAAACTAAATGTTTCCATGCATAATATATGATTTATGTTATAGTTCTAGAGTTAAATGTTCATTTTTTCCCATTTACTAAAAACATTGCGTGTACAAATTCTGCATGTATAATGCACACTCATTTATAAATTTAACAATGTTAAATAAAGTAAGAATAATTTTTAAATTCACACACATACGGAAGTCTTATATTCTTATATAAGAATTTTACTTGGACCACATGCATCGTTCAGAACCAGACCACCGTATCCGCAATATATATATATATATATATATATATATATAATGAAAAAAATAGCGGAGCATTAATTTTTTCCTATCCCCGTCAGTTGCAAACTTTTCTTTAAATAATAATAACTATTATCTAGATATTCAATGCGGTTATGACTATGTAATTAATGTCCACTTTTTCGTCTTTGTACATCAACTTCTTAAATTTTGAAAATATGTTGCATCTAATGTGATTGAAAATAAATTAATATATGTTTCCGAACAGCAATAATTTATTACTGCCAAAATGTTATATTTATTTACGTTAATTTACGAATTTAATTCGTGCAATAGTCTCATGGCCATATTTGCAAATAAAATATATTAGGTTGAGGAAAAAGAAATCCATTATTTTTACGTGAACTTTATGTATTTTCTTTTGAATTCGCTTTGTAAAAAGGCTTAAAGCAGCTTTCATGTAGATTTTTAGATCTTGTGCGTTACGACTACTGACATGCGGTTAACTTCGATCATTTTTGATATTTTATAGACATTTTCGAAGATGCTGTATCCACATGCGAGGTGCATCTCCAACATCAAAAATATCCGAACGGAATTGACGAAACAAAAATTGTACGTAACTGGTTGTTACAGTCTTATGTAGGACGATAAACACCTTTCACAATTTTAGCCACCTGGCTATCATTTTCGCCGTTACAAGAGAAAAATGAAAATGTATCGAATGTTCTGTTTTCTATCTTCCATTTTTAAAACCTTGTACTCATAACTGAATAAATCAAACAAAAAACTGCAAGAGGATATTTTAGTGTCAAATGTCAAATTTCCAACGAGCATAAATCTGAAAGTGTTTGATGTATACCTGACGAGATTACGATCACTACAGACGTCTACCGAAAAAATAATGGATTACTTTTTCCCCAAACTAATATTTAGACTAGTGGTTTTGTTAAAATAGGAAGGATAAACTCCAATGTATGTTACAAATTTTTGTTACAGGTTTAATTTTGTTACAGAGTGAATTTTCTGAATGCGTGAAATAATTTAATAAATTACTTCAGGACAAGGGAGAAGATGGCTTCAGGACATGGCATTAATCATACGCAAAGTTAAACTTATTATGTTTTCCGAAAATATATCATTTTCCTATTTCTAGTCTTTCACTGTTTTTGTAACCTTCAAAGGCTTTTCATGCTGGTTAGAAAATGGGTCTTAAAACACAGCGCAGGGTATACGGGAATGGGTCTTCAACTGTAACCATGACAAAACTTCATCATTGGCACCCAAAGCACGTACGGCGACCAATAGCAGAAAGTTTCGGATCAGAAAAAAACAGGGGGAGGGGAGAGCGAAATTCGAATCATTTCGAATATTGAACTTTCGAAATTTTCGATTAGCTCCCGTGAGCTTTTAGGGCTACTGTAGTTTCCATTTTCAAAATTTACCTTAGTTTTTTTTTAGCTTCAGTTGTTTTGTTCCCATAAAAGCTTGAATTCTCTTTCTTTTCTACTTCGGTTGTGCTTATTTTGTGTATTTTCTCCATTTTGTTTTCCTTTTTCGACATTTCAGCGTTATAGTTCTTTTTAGAAATGTTTACTTTGTTTGATCAGCAAATGATTGTTTTTCCATTTTAGTTTAGTCATATAAGTTTTCAGGCAACTAATACTTAGAATTTTTATAGTTGTTTTTTGTTAGAAAATACTATTATAAATTCTTTCGTACATTAAGTTAGCGTAATCGCTTACTGTTGCTAAACATTTTTATTTTAGACATTTCTTTTTAATTTATTAAATTTATCTCACTTTAAAAAAATTTGAAAATTTTTTATAATAAAATATTATTATAAGTGCTTTTCAATGATATATTGTGATCACTTTTATTGTTACTAGGCTTTTTTATGGTACACATTTCTTTTTAATTTGTTAAATTTATCTCTCTTTTAAAAACTTTTCTTTGGTCTAATAAAAAGAAAAATATGTGAAAGAATTATTCCATAATGTCCACTACCAAAGTTTCCAATTTTTAGCACTGCAAAGGGTAGAAGCAATGGCATCTTATATATAAGGGCACTCTCTTTCTAATTTACGTAGCCACCATTGGTATGCCATGGTGGCTACCAAAATTAAAAAGAAACAAAACTGAAGATCCCCAGATTTGGGCTGAAATCCCCAGAGGCACTATTTCACTTGGAAGATACAAAGAGCATGTCCAATTTACCACGCCCCAGCCTTCGTGAGCGAACACGACAAATCTTCATTAGGTCAGGATTCGAACACACTACCTTCCAATAACGAAAGAGAACACCTTAACCTATCACACAACCTATGTTAAGGACTTGTGTAAAACCACTAAAAGACATATGTGGTCTTTAGATATAAATTTTATGAATTAACCATTTTATAATTTTAAATTTTAATAATTAAAAAATTTTTTTGTTAAAATTTTAGTCCAATAAAATTAAAGATGCTATGAGTAAAAAACAATATGAGACCAATTTTCTGTCGTAAATTCTTCTTTATTTTAAATATAAGAAAATAGACTAAATATAATATTAAAAATTTTCAGGTTCACCAGAGCATATTTCTTTAAACATTTGCAAATATAAGTCGAAAATTTAAGTCATTGTTTCATCAATATTAAAAATAAATTATATGTTTGTTTTTCTTTTTCCTTCTAAAATTCATTATTAGAAAGTAATCTTAAGTTCCATTTTTTTTACTTTCAAAGGCACTATTATTGTAATTTAACGGCACGTTAACATAATAATGTCATCGTAATCCAATACATTTATATTTATTATAGCATTACATATGTATATTTATGTATCAAAATAATACAAATTTTATTGAAGTTTAGGGTACATTTTGTTCCTACCCTGTCATTTGATGCTGTGTTATATTACAGTTGTCATTGATACAATTACCTACACAATTTTTTATTGCTTTTTTTATTATATATTAATATTGAAAGCTTTATTTTATTTTCGGTGCTTTTATGGATGTTTATTGAATAAAGAAGAGAGCTCACAATTGCTTTTCTGTATATATATATATATATATATATATATATATATATATATATTATAATTCACGAATCACTTTTTTTTGAAAAATGACTGAAATTCTATAAAATTTTCCCCATGCATTTTTAAGGTCCCAAGAAAATATTAATTACAATTTACTACCTTAAGATATAAGAATATAATTACTAATTGGAAAAATTGCAATTAATTAAATGTTAAAAATGCATAAAATCAGAATTTATATTAGTGTTAATTTTACTAATATTTAATGTCCATAAAGCCTCCATACAAACACATCTAAATATGTTGTCTGAATATTTAATCTTTGTTTAGTCTCTATGATCGTATTCTTGCTTTTTATTGTATTTCTAACCAAAAAAGTAGATTTTTAAACCTTTATATTTGTGAATAAATATTGACTGTATATGATGAAGTATATATCAATATATATCCATAATTCAACCTCATTAAATCCTTACTATACGCTCTCTCTCTATATATCTTTTTTAAATTTTCAATTGTTTATAAAATACTTGCTATTCATCCACTCGAGTTCAAATAATTTTATTAGACTTGTAGCAAATGACATTTTATGTTAATATAGTTTCTTAAAATATTAATTCATTAAATTAAATTAATTAATTTTAGTTTTCTATGGGATGAAATTGTCTATTTTAAAATGGCGCCATCTGTTGGTATTAACGGTTACTACCTCCATCTTTTCATTTTTCACATTATTAAATTTATTTGTTTTTACTATCTTGTAACTGAGTTAATTACTTCTTTTGAAATTCAACTTTCTGGTCTTGAAATAAATTAGTAAGAGAGATGGTAAGCGTGTAAGTTAGATTTAAAAAAATGAATAAAATTATTTATAAATTATTGCAATGAAAAGCTGGCAAAGTTAGTATGACTGGAAAAATAGAACATTGGCATAGCATCTTCAGATTTTCAGGACAAATCTCATCGAAGCATGAGGGCAATCAAAGCAATAATACTAAGCAAACAGATGAGATTAACGGTATCGACTCTTGCTTCATGAATGGACAATGTGAAATTTGATGAAAATTAACTAAAATGAAATTATATGTGATTTAAGTAGGAATTGACTTTAACAAATTTTTTTTTTACATATTGATTGTTTTGAATATATTCTTCATAAATATTGTGTGATTAATGAAAAATATAACGTAAATTCAAATGAAATTCTCATTGATAAATGAATTTCTAACTCAGACCAGTTTGAGTAGGAAAATTAGCAAATGATCTCTGTTATTATTTTTATTTATTTTATTTAATGGGAAACCACTAGGATTTCCATCTTTCATCACTACAATGTGCGGAAGTAATGTCACCTTATGTATTGAAGTACCCAGTGAGTATACCATAATGATCCCGCAAGAAAATGGATGGATGCTCGTCATTTGAAAGTAGAGAACCAGGACAAGATACCCTAGCCTTAGCCTGTCACTCCGAGGCATTATTTCACATAAAAGACATTGCGATCAAGACATATTTTACATGCCCCAGCCGACATTAGCCAACACGATGAATCTTTGAATGGGTCAAAATTCGAATTCACTGACTTCAGATTAACGAGATTGAAGGCCCTCACCAATTACGCATCATCGGTCTATGTACCTATACTTACAGGATTTTAAGGTGCAAGCTTAAAATACTGTAAGTAGTTAGTTAAAATTTTACTTTAATTGCATTGTTTATTATTATATTTTGTACTTGAGTGAAAGTTATTTGAGAAATTCCACTCTAACCACAAGAAAAAATATCAATAATATTAATATTTTTAATAAATAGTTAAAGTACGAATTATAAGGTAGCTTCTATTAAAAAATATGTTTTAAAATTCAAAAAGTATTTAGCACACAACATTCTTTTTCATAATAATCTCTGTTTGTGTTGTGTCTATTACCTTTTCCTCTCTAGCGCTCATTTTTCTAAATTTATATCGAAAGGACCGAAAACCGCAAACATGCCCGCCTCTTTGGTGATTAAAACTGGAAATCTCTTCTAATTATTAATTCCAATTAGTTGCTCGAAGTCTCACCTTTGATGAATGCATTAAAGGGTGACAAATTCTTGGGGTCGGCAACTAAACTGACCTCAGAAATTGTCGTTCGATGGGGAGTTTTAGGGAAAAGAAGAATATTCTTGAAGGGAGGATTAGATTTTCTCGATAAATCACGTGCCTTTACTTGGGAGAGAAAGGCGGGCCATTGTTCGGAAATGTTAATCCTATTTACGGCTGCAAAGATTCCATGTTCTGCCTCAGGAATATTTTTCGTTTAAATATTCTAATAATAATCGATATTGCAAATGCTGATGACTGCTTATTTCTTAAGTTTTCTACTGTAATTTTGTCTGATATTTTTATAAAAATAAGAATTCTGGTTAGAATTGAAGACAATTAATCAAAAGGAATTAAACTTATGTTGCTGCACCAGCATACTTCCCCGTATCTACCACTGATTTGGGCACTACTTGTTGTGTGGAAGCAGACAGGAGGAAACCTTCAAAATTTGGGACCTAGCAGAAGTCTGCCAGCATTTGACCTGCCACCACCAGATATATTATTTTACTTTCAACCACGGATTATTGAACGTGCTCTAGCAACTTTTACTGAATATGACTGTTATGCCGGGATTCAAACTCCCTACCTTCCGATAACTACGTCCTGAATAACGAGGCCTCCACAACAACAACGCGTAGAATTGTTTTGCTACACCAGCCAACTTCGTTGTATTTAGTCCTGAGTTGAGTTCTATCTTTTCCTGGAATTAGTTGGGTGGGAGTAATCGCTTAAGAGCATGGACGAAACAAAAGCCCCCAAAATTTGATCAGCTGTCCCCACAAGTATTATTTAACTTAGAGAACATTGTGACAGTGACACCATTAAACTTGCACCAGTCGCCTTTACGGCCGTATTCACCAACCAGAGTTAAACGAGGTTTGAGTGTAAAGGGCGAGTTAAGTCATGAAACGTTATTCACCACGACAAAAACAGCGATCAACTCGCCTATATGGATCCCTAGAATAACCCAATGATTTCGGTGTGTTAGCGCCGAGTCAGAAATCAATGGCGGTGTTTAAGCAATATGTTTGTTGACATTGATGTGCAAGATTGCTAACCAATCTCTTACATGTCGTGTTCGGTTAATTCGAAAGTTGTTTTACACGGGAATTTCCCCGCTTTGTGAATAAGAATCGGTGAGTCATGCTAGAGTTGAGTTATATCCGAGATAGGCTACACTCAAGTTAACCCGTGTTTGGTGAATACGGCCGTTAGTGAGGAAGACGTATCTTTCATTAAGCCGTGATTCGGATTCCTTACATTCCGACGACAATAACGACGCCCTCTTCAAATTCCATGGAGTCTAATGAAAATGTTGAATTAAAAATTTTGTAATTTTTAATTTAAACCTTAATTAAGAATTCTTCGGTGAATAGGATTTTTCCAACACTTCATATGTTATTTAATTTAACTTTACGGTATTAGCATACCGAAACAGAATTAAAGCCAAACAATTGCTCCAACATATCACAACAACATAATAGCGTGAAGAGAAGAAAATATTATGCGCCTTATTTGAAGAAATTAATAAATTATGGTGGAAAAGAAGACAATAAAAAATGTAATAATATGGTTAACGGAGAACTTTATACAGACAGTGATTCTTGTATATTTTATGAAAGTACACAAAATATTTTCCCGTATATTCATAAATACCGTAATTTTCTTTACGTGTAAGGACATATAAATGTTACTATATTCTTAATAAAATACGTCATTAGTACTAATGTACATAATTAACACAAAAGCACATACTACATAATATATATATATATATATATATATATATATAATTAGATGTGTAATTTATTCGTATTCAGTTGAAATGATCATTCAGTTATTAGGTTGCGTGATGTTCAAAATAATTCAACGAACTTCAGCATCTAACGTGTATTTTATTAAACTAGCAACATCAATTGCATCAGTACACCAACTCAGCATGACACTCAAAACAACGAGTTTTTTTACAGGTACAGTTAATTTCCAGTTAACATTGATTCACAGAAAAAAGATATAAAAGGAAAATTACACAAAACTGGAATATAAATTATTAAAATCATTACAAAAATTAAAAATTAACAATAATTAATTATTTTTAAATAAAATATTAAGAAATAGAATTAATTTCTTTTCTTTATAAACCTGTAGACATGATTTAATTAATTTGATGAAAGCAGTTTGACAGATGCAGCCATCTAGTGGCAAAAATAACAACCACTGTCCTAATATACATATACAGAGTGAGAGAGAGATAGTGACATGCGTTTTAGATTTTGGTAATATGAGTGCTATTTAAGTCTTCATCTTGACGTAATTTACTCGGTACAGGTTCAAGTTAGTACAAAGTTGGCTATTGTGATGCATACCACTCTAAGTTATTTACATATAATATCTCATTTTATGGTCTGAAACAGCATTTTGAACTTAGTAAATATCGTTATAAAATATCATACACATTATTATCTTTTCAAATCGTAATTTTATAAAGCAACATTTTGTACTAAGCTAAGTAATTATCGTTATAAAATATTATAAAAATCATAATTTCTCTAAATCGCTAATTTTCAAAACAAAATTTTTAAAATTAACTGAGCAAATATCGTTAAGAATATCATAAATATAATTATTTTCCAAATCGCTATTTTCTCACAAAATCTACGTACTTTTGAAACTACAATAAGCAAAAATTGACCCTCTGAGGATAGAAAATGAAATCTAAGGATCTTTCTGTTTAGTTCTGATTCTAAATGACGAAGACTCCCCCAGATGTTTCTGTCTAACTGGTAGAGCCCAACTTATGGCTTGGGATAGGGAAGAATGCTACAACAACAATAACATACACTCAAAAAATCGTATGGAAAATGACCAGACATAAATAGGTTTGGTTGTATAGTAACTAGCATGATATGAACCTGGTTCGCTCCTAATATTCGTAATTCTGTGTTTGGATTATAGCTATATATAAGATATTAATTCAGTATATTATTCGTGTATTTAGTAACTTATAAACTTTATTAAGTATATATGTTACTATATGAGTTTACAGCAATAATACAACTATTGCAAGTTCTTTCTAATTACTAATTAAGAAAACAAAAATCAAAGGAAATGCAAATTAAGATTTTTTCTGAGTTTCTTTTCTCAGTGACAGGAATGCAAATGCAATTACTAGAGCTAATTATTTTCTTGCACCCGCTATCAGAATGATACAAGATTAACACCAAATTAGAAATATTATCCGTTTATAGCTTGTGGGTTTCGTTTCTCTGTGTTTATTTTTAACGTAGGATCAAATGCTGATTTTTTTTATTTTTGATATACAATTCGCGTGATTGTACGATATACATACGACTATAAATACCAAGCAGTACTTCAAGTATTTTTTTTTTGTTCCTTCTATGCTTTTTTACTGCAATTCCACATATACACTTTTTTTATTTGTTCATTTGCATGGTAACACATAAGCATTTTTTTCCATAAAATAACGCATCTCCTTTATTCTTAGATAATTTAACAATTTTTTAAAATTATGAAAAAAACATTACAATACCACTATTTCGTTAAATTTAGCAAATGAATATTGAGTGTCAATGACTTAAAATTTGTTTTATTTTAGATAATATTGTCTAATTTTGTCATAATGTTTGGATTTATCACTGTGAGAGCGTACTAAAAACTAAATTTTAAAAGTAAGAGCTGTTGCTAAATTATGATATTAGGTCGGGAAAAAAGTAATCTATTACAATTTCATTAGATGGCAGTTGTGATCAATATATTATAAAGTATCGATTAAACAATTTCAGACTTATGTTCTTTGGTAAAATGAATTTATAAAAATTGCTTTTGCTGTTTTTGCTTACTTTGTTCATTTTGAGTTACAAGGTGTTAAAAATGGAAATCAAACAATAAGAAAATTCAGTACATTTTATAGATTTTCTTTGATAAAAATTTAAATGAAGCCAGTTGGGTAAATTGTAAATGGTCTACATGGTCTTGATACTATAACAGCCAATTATGTGCAATTTTAGTTTCATCCATTCTGTTTAATTAATTTTTGGGTGTAATGTCAAAAATTACCTCACACAGGTAATGACGATAAAATCGCAGGAAAGATCAAAGATAAACGTCATTATATCAGTAACTATAGCTTCACGTAAGGGCTAAAGATAGAACGTAAAGCTTATTTGAATCATTTACACAAAGCAATTGAAGAACATATTAAAAAGTCTAGAAATTCTTGTATATATAAAAAGGTTTCTCTTATACTGAAGCATTATTTGAAAATAATTTCTTGGAATTACAGAAATGTCTAAAACTTACAAGTAGTTTTTGACCATTCGTTTCCTGTGATCAAATGTTTAATCTTGGGTTTTTCTTTCAGGTTCGTTGATGACGATGTTGTCAACCGCCGTCCATCCTCTGGCTTCAGGGTCATGCTTCGAATGCTGGATCGAATGAATTTGACCCCCCTCGTGGCACTGGTCATGACGGCAGCAGCAGCCATGTATATCATCTATCCATGCGACGGCAGCGAGCATCGCTTCGATTGCCCCTTGGCCCAGCATCTCAGCCCCTGCACTTGTACCGAGAGGGTGTACGGGCTAGACGTCACTTGCACGGACATCAGCTCCATACAGCTTCGTGAGGTGCTCGACGTAGTCGGTCTCACCAGGCAGACTATCTGGTTCCTGCGCATCACACGAGCCGAGCTTTCTAGCTTTCCCAAGAAACTCCTAGATGGCCTGGATTTGAAAAATCTCATCCTGGTGCAGTCAAATATCACTACTTTGGAACAAGGTGCATTCGCGGGTGAGGCATCGGGCGTAGAGTCTTTGGACTTGTCAAGGAACTGTCTCAACAAGGTGCCGTCTCAGGCAATGTCGGTTTTGAAGGGACTGGCTGCACTCAGCCTGGACTACAACTGCCTGGAGACCCTCGAAGCACACGTCTTCAGCGACTTAATTTCACTTCTGTGGTTATCTCTTTATGGCAACCGCATCCGCCTGATTGACAGTCGGGCTTTCCTTGGCACGGAGGGCAGCCTCACAAGGTTGAATCTGGGCGGTAACCGCCTAGGCCAAGTGCCTCGCTACGCGCTGCAGAGACTGAACTGCCTACAAGGCTTAAGACTGCACGACAACAACATATCCGAAATACTCGTTGAGAACCTTCCCACTTCGCTTTGCGATTTGGATCTGTCGGGAAATGACATAGAGTTTCTGGAGCCTGAAGTATTTGGGACTTTAAAGCACCTAACTGCTCTGGATTTAGAAGATAATAAAATAAAAGGGATCCATGAAGATGCCTTTAAGGGAATTCACGGTAAAAAATTAAATTCTTTATTACGCAATCACACACAGTAATGATAAAAGTTGTAGGGAAACTTACTTAATATAATACGAACGTGAATGAAAATTTGAAATGTTATACTCTCGGTAAAACTATATATTAGGATGCCCCTTGGCGAAGTTGGCTATTTTTTTTCAACCCATTCCTGTTCGTGACGGTTACAGTGCTAACAGATATGTTGAGCAAAATATAAGGAAATTTCAATGAAGACAATATAAGCAAACATAATAAATAAAATTAAATGCATTTTGAATCATAACAAAAATTAAAGAAGTAAGCACATAAAGAAACGAAAAAAAAAATTTAATTACTTTATTTAGCTTCATTATCTGCACTTTCAGGTACACAAAATTCTTTAACAACAGTTTCTAATGGATCGTTTAATGTGGTGAGGCATTTGAACCTTTCACACTGCAATTCCTTTCAAAGCCATCTGACCGGTCTTTACGTTCGACCAGAGACCAATCTTTCGCACTAACTGGGTATTTACACCAATTACTAATTAAACCATCATTCCTACACCAGTCAATCATTGTTTCTTTATTTTTTACATTGCTACTCAAATCGTACAGAAACTTAAGATTTATTTTTCTTACCGAAGCCATTTTATAAGATCCTACACATTCCGATAAACATTCAAAAATAACTCAACGTCAGTTGGATTTTCAAAATTCTAAAAACGATAAACCAAATTCCGTTAAACATTCAAAAATAGCTCAACGTGCGTTGAAAATACAAGGCCACGTGTGTTTGATTTTTAAATTTCATAAAATGATAAACCAATCAGAAGACGATTCGGTTTTGCCCAACTTGGCGATCAGTCGCGATCACAACTTGGCGAGAATCAAAGGGGCACCCTAATGTATAGTCTAACCATACTCTCTTTTGGGTAAATAAGAATGATGATCGTCGTAGAAGACTTAATTAAGATCAAAAGTACGATTGAGAATTTAATTGAATACTACAAATATTTTCCGAATGCTTTGTAAAATTATATGCGAAAAAAAGCAATTTTATTTATAATAAATAATTTTATTTAATAGATATCCGTATAGAGTAAAATGACTCATTATTCACTCTAGGATACAAACTCGCATGTTTACTAAAGTAAACATGCGAGTTAAGTAGAACTCCATTTAACAAAAAAAAAGTGAACGTTTTTTTTTTTTTTTTTTTTTTTTTCAAAATTACAGATTTCTAAATTTTGTTTGTAGGAATGTACATCAATATAAATTACCTTGAATTACTTTAAAATGATTTCTCATTTTAAAACATAAATAGAGTAGATTTAATTAAAAAAATCAGGAATATTTAGTGAAATATATTCAAAAAGAAAATCTGACTTAGAGTATATAAATAAAGAATAACACAATTTAAAAAACTGTTTCAAAGCTTCTCTAAAAAATTGCAATTTAATATGTTTTAGAACATTACATCACGTTAGATTTCTTATGCAACATAATAATCTACATTGCAGGTATAAAGTTACAGGATTATTCTTTAAATGTGATTCAAATCGTAATTTTAGAGCATAAAAAATTACGAGAATCAATTAAACATTTATGAAATTAATGCATGCAAAAAGTCTAGACCTGAAAATTTAATATTGGTTTTGAAAAAAAAAATTACAAGGTTATACATTAAATGTTTATGTAATAAAATTTTGAAATTTGTGAGGCTAGTTAGAATACTATTTAAAAATGAATTAAAATCATTATATTTTTTTTCTAAATGTGTGGTCTCGTTATAAGAGTCAAAAATTTAAAATTATATTATTTTAAACTATATATATATATATATATATATATATATATATATATATATATATATTTGTGTATACCAATAGATTAAAAAAAATTAAGTACTTATTATTTTTAAGCTTTTGTTAAATATTATGTTTTCTTTCCAATTAGATGATTAATTTAAATTTCAAATGACAAACATTACATTAGTTAGAAATGTTAATTTAAATTACTAATTAAGTTTTGCTATATATGTCATTGATAAGGTAATATGGTTCAGAATTTCTAATTAAGGATTATGATAGACATGTTAGTGTGATGTAACTTTTAATGAGGTCATATACTTTAAATTTAAGTTTCAGGAGTTTCCAGGACTTGTTTTATTTTTAAGTTTGCGTAACTCCAGAATTTCTGAAATTTATAGTCTGGGTACTTAACTATATAATTTTAATTTTAAGTGCATAATATTTCTTGCAGAGAATAAAATGAATATAGACATTTCTTTTAATAGTTGGATTTCTTTTCTGCTCTGTCTAAGATTATAATTTGATATAAAATCTTTTTTAAATGTAAAAAAAAAATATCGAAGGAGATCATTTTATTTTTAATGAAAATTGTGGTCTTTCTTCAGATGTTTCCTATTAGAAATATGTGAATTTTTATCAATAAAACTCATTTTGTGTGTAAAATTATTGATAATAGGCATGGAATTGTTATCAACTGCCTAAATCGGAACAATTTTAATCACTGAAGTCTGTGACAGGAAAATTTCAAAATAAAACACACGCATTGTTTTATTTTAAAATTATGATCACAGCCAATAATTTAAACCTTAATAAACTAAAGAGACATTAAAGTTCCAAATTTGTTCCTGCACGTTATTCAGGAAGAAAACTCATTTCAAAATCGGAAATATTTCTTTATTTCCCCTTTTTAGTGTGTTATCCATTATGAATAGAGCTGTTGGAAGTAGATAGTGGATTCCTAGTTGTTAAGGCATCGTGTTCTCATTATCGAAAGGTAGTGAGTTCGAATCCCTACCCAGCTGTTGTTCCGTTATGTTTACTGAGGGCAGCTAGAGTGTTATAAATAGGTCATAGACTCAATGTCCTCAAAGTGAAATGATATCTCCGAGGCTGACCGGTGAAGTATTGGGGAATTTTCTCCTTCTATATTATAAAGATTATCTACCGGTTGTTTTCTCCTAACTGGGATAAATCCCAACTCTAGGCTATAGGGTAGAAAGTATGTTGGTGCAATAACAATTGCTAAAAGTAAATAGAAATATATACTTCTTTGATCATTCTTTATATCTACATTTTCATATACTATCTTAAAAGAATAAAGATTATTTTCTCAAGGAATAATTTTTAGAAGCACTGAATTTTGAAAAAAATATTGTTTTTGCCCGGTGTGCATTAAAGGTTTTTAGGTTTATGCTCATTAGAAGTAAATTGGAATAAGTTTAATTTTACTTTTAAATTTTTAGCAATGGTTTTTCATTGAAGTCTTCCTGTATACAGATAAATTCAATCTTAAATTCTTTACAAGTGAAATTTTAATTTTAAATATTTCTTTCATAAGTTTAATCAATAATAACAGAGAAAATTTTAAAATTAAAATTACAAGTTAATGTATGCATCATTTTATGTATTTTTTTATTGAAAATTAGGGGAAATTTATTCTCATTAGTTTCAGTTTTTTTAAATATAGCGCTCAGCTATTTTTGGATTTTAATCTTCCAGCGCTACAAAAGAGGAAAGTGATGGGTCTTTATATAGTGGGGTACATAGTGGACGTGTTTTTCCGGCAACGAAAATGGGTTGGTCTTCGTAATTTAGAAAGAGTGACCAAAAAAAAGACTTATAATGTCAATCCCAGAGATATCATTTCACTTGGAGGACATTGTGGCAACCATATATTGTGTCCTTGCCACCATAAGTGAATACGATTACCTAAGAATTCGAACTTACTACCTTCTGATAATGAGAACGAACGCCATTACCAACCAAGCCACGGCGGCTGGCTCCTGTTATTTCTAAAAATTAAATAATTTTAATAAATTGTAACTTTAAGTGATGCGCTTTCCAGGATAAAGTGCTGAGTCTGCATTTTTTTTTTTTTTTCATTCGTAACAGGCGCGTTATGAAAAGCACTTAGTCATTGACATAAGTAGTTTATGGTAATCAAGTTCTGCACAAAAATAAAGAATGAAATGAAGAGGAAGTGCAACTTATTTTCAGCATGAAAGGTAACATAAGTCATCCACCACAAATAGTCTCTGGAATATTTCGGTATTAGTGCGATGGGGGAGGGACGGATTCACAAGTCGAAATACAGGATCCGCCGGGATCGTTCCAGGAGTTAATGGATGCCGGAAAGCTGTCGATTGAGTCGGCGGTCTAATATCAGCCTCCGACTCATTTGAATATTCGATAACCGCTGGATTTCCATGCTCAGGAAATTGAGGCGCTCCCGAAATTAAGTTAACACCCCCTCCCCTCGACACGCTGTTTTCGTAAGAACGTGACGTCACGTGCCATTGAATCATTTTTGTTCGCTTCTTTCCTATAATAAAAAATGTAATAAACGATAAGTTATAAAAAAACAAACTAATATTTTTTTGTACTTAGAAAAAAATTGTAGGAACATTTAGGAAACCATTAAATATGTTAGTGAAGTTGGTTAGACAGTTTTATGTACAAAAAAACATTGCAAAGGGCATGTTGGCCCGTTCCCACTGACTATAACTATCATTTATCTTTCAAAGGGGAAAAAAATGCTACATCGAATGAGAAAAGGAAGATCATTTTCAACCATTTTTGAAGGTGTGGGGGAATTCTTAGACGATCCATCAAAGATATTTTTAAATAGTTCACTCAACATTATTTTTAATTCGGTCTTCAGAATATTTATCCGGAGAATATAAATGATTTTTGTTGCGTTAACAAATTTCATACATGTTGCAAAAATGTTTCATACATGTTATAAAAATTTCTTTTCTGTTAAACATTTACGATTAGCATTTTGCTATTAGTTTTCATCTATTAAATTATAATGTTTCCATAGCAAGTTTTATAAATTAATTGAGTTGGTATAAATTGGGATTATTTTAAATGATGGTATTATAAATTATATGTTTTCAATAATTATGGTCTTTTCCATTTAAAGTAAATGTATTGTTCTAGTTATATTATTTGAAGTATATGAATGAATTATGCTATGAATTTAAGTGTTTTCTCTCTCTGTATATATATATATATATATATATATATATATATATATATAATTTTTTACTATTTTAAATCGTCATGTTATAAACTTTTTATTATTTAAACTTATGACTTTCTATGTAGAATAAGAGGAAATTTGCTTTTCTATACAATCGTTATTCAAGTATATGTACAAACTGAACTTTTTTCTAAATTAAAAAAAAATCATTAAATTTTCAATTAAAATCTAAACAGCAAAATTATTTCTTAGTATTCTAATTATTTTTATTTATTTATTGCACGATGAATATTTATCATTTTAGCTGCTTAATTTTTTTAAAATATTTTTAAAGAAATAGCGATTATATAAAATAAAATCCTTCGTCTATAGTTCACAGCAAACCATTAACCATTTTATTACTGAAGAGTAACATAACATAACAAGCGAAGCGCGATAGCTCTTCGCCGCACTCAATTGGTTAATACATAAAACATTAAAGATACAATTGTTATCAAGTTAATAGAAAACCTTAGATTTATAAGCAGTTAGTATGATGTTGGATCACGTTTGGTATGTAATGCAGTTTGGATTTGCCTGGGAATCGAATCATATAAGTCCTGAATTATGTTTAGAGGAGTATTGTACCATTCTTCATTGAGATATTTTATTTAAAAAATGCTTCCTAGTATTGGCTGTCATCGAATCGCTACCAATAAACACCCAGTCCAAAAATCCTTTTATTAAGATATTTAGTTTGGTGTTGTAATCTGTTGCACTGGCGATTGGGTAGGTTAAAATAAGATTTAACCAGATTTCAAAAATGTGTGATAAGAGTAAATATTGATCCACGCATAATGTGTGTGAAAGCTAAAATAGGAAATTCCAGTTTAATTATTGAAAATATACATAATGATGTCCCAATCAGTTCTTCATAGATAATTAATATTATTAGAATAAGTTCAGTTCTGTAAATTCATTACCACTTTCAACATTAACAACGAATCAAGATCAACATATATTTTTTTTTTCCAAAATCTGATAAACTTGCGTGACCACTATCCAGACGCCCACGCACCTTAACGACCCACTAGTCCATTCCGTTCTTGCAATCGGCTGAATATTTCCGGTCAACTACCCGCTTTCCTGTATTCGGAACTCATTTTCACACAGCTGTTTCCGCCGAGTCGCTCTCCTTCAGTTGAAGCTTTTGTTTGTGGGGACAGAGTTATTTCCCCAATCTCTATTGGGGAAACAATAAATTCCCTTTTTCCAGCCCTTAACACGGCTCCACCCACCTCGCGTATTGATTTACATGAGATTATGTAGTACAAACATAAAATTATCCAAAATTTTAATTACATCTACTATACTTCTAATATTTTTTAGCAAATTTTACTGAAATGTTAACAAAACGGCTTACACTCTACATACAATTGTAATGCATGCAGCTTAATTTAATTTAGGCGCTAGATTTATGTTGCAATATTCTTTAAAATAATACAAAATTAAGATAAATATGGAGCGGTAAATGGAATATGGTTAAGAGATACACACAGCAATGTAGATACTTTACGGAATTTTATTAAAGATTCCCTTTTAAAATAGGCAAACTTTCACATAAATATCTTCTTTATTACTTGAGATATCAGGTTAAAGGTTTGAAGATTTTATGAAAAACAAAGTATCGAGAAAATCGTATTGAAAGCGATAGTTTCTCTTGTCGATCATTGCACTTCTTTCCGAAGGCCGAAGCTAAATAACAGTTTCATATTTGCATCAATCAGCACTTAATAGTATTGTTGTTGTCGTGTGCCAGCCAGGATGGCAATATTGGGTGCGCTGCTCCACTTTTCCAACTGAACCATATTTGGTGTGGAGTCCGACTTCCTCAGTACACACTTGCCATAGGAACCCGTTTATAGGGTACGTAACCATTCACACACAAAGAAAGGACAAAGACAAGAAAGAGAGAGAGAGAAAGTACATCCATGCCCGAGCCAGGATACGAACCCATGTCCCACCCATCTGTAGTCAGGTACGCTAACCACTAGACGGGTTGGGCGGCAGCACTTAATAGTAAAATATATGAATTAAAAATAGTAAAAAATGTAAAATGTCTATTATGATGCTGCTTCCGGTTTGAAAATACAACTTCCTGTTTTATTTTTCCAGAAAATTCCTGTACATTTTGACATACAGTAAAACAAAAAAACTATTTTAAAAGCTAGATATTTCTTAGTACGAGATTCACAAACTATAAAAAAAAGATACATGTAATCGAAAATCAACATTGCAACATAGACGGATAAACATCCCCTAAACTTAATTGTATTTAAAACGATACAGTAATAAGTAATTTAAATGAAATAAGGATTTTTCTTTATTCTATTTGCATACATAAATTTTTACCGTGATTTAATTGAGAAATGTTGCATCGGATGGAAATGAAATAAATATCTTTTCGATAATCACAAAATAATTTGAAACAATCTTTGTTTCATCTAGAATATTTTATTACGTTTGTAATAATTTAAATCGTACTGAATGCAGCTTTGATCACATTGTGAAATTGTTTAAGTCATGATGCAAGTTGCTTACTTCAAGCATGTAGATGTTTTTTCTCCGCTTATAAAATTGTTAATCTTTTAAAAGTTATTAAAAAATATTTTTAAATTTATTAATTTTTTTAGAAAAATGTTCTTTTATGTTTCTCAAAAAAAAAAAAAAAAAAAAAAAAAAAACATTTTTTTTTCCGCCGAAGCGAACGTGCTTGAAATATCTTAGACATATATGAAATACTCAAATTTTGGGCCAAAATTGTATATTTTAAACATATTCTACTTTAAAAAATGGCATTTCTAATGATTTGGCGATGTAGCAAGTCTTTGGCAAGATTTTTGGCGACTTGATCAAAAATAGATATTTCTGGAAAAATTCATCACCGAAGCTCTAGGACCAATATCATGCGAGATAGCCTAGAACTTATAGAAACTTTTAGATTTTCACGCCAAGTTAGGTATAAATATCGCCGCCCGACACAGAAGCAGGGGCCTTCCCGTATTCATGACTTCTCCCACTACTCTCTTTTCCTAGTTCATGATTTTTTCTCTCCGATGAAGAAGTAAAAGCAGCTTCGCTGCTATATGCTTCTGTTTTCCATCATGTCTAAGTCTAAAAAAGCGGGGGAGTAAAGACGCTTAGTCTTGAATGCTAGTCAAGTGCATAGAAGGTGTTGTCTGTTTGAAGTATTAGAAAATTCTGTGATTGGGATCTATTGTCTGTTATGTAAGCTGAATTAGGCTTGTGTAATTTTGATTTCTATTGCCGGTGTTTCAAGTATTTTTTTAATTTGCAGGAATAAAAGTCTTGTGATGTTTAAAAGATAGTTTTATTGTCTCTCAATCTACACAAAAACCGAAGTATGGTACAAATATATATAGCGACATCTTGTGATATAAACCAACGTAGTGTGTTAATTTATTATTTGACAAATGAATAGACCTTGATACTTTATTTCTGAGCATTTATTTGCCCTAAATTTTAAGTACACAGGAAATAACAAAAATATCTTGGATTTATTATTGTAAACAAATTCACAAATTTAACTCACTTTGATTGCTGGATAAGTTATTCGTTGTTACATGTCATTCTTTATAGCAGTGCGCCTTTTGTGGTAATTACAGATAATGTTGTTTCATATACAGAGCCTTTGATGTTAATGTAATTAGTGTGATCATAGCGTGAATCTCGGATCCAAGTTCGGATATCTCTGGTATTCAATATGTTCATAATTTATGATCTGAATAAACTAATTAATGTTGACAGCTGAGACTGTCACTGTGCACAGTATCATCAACATCACTCTAATTGGCAGAGCACATTCCAACTCAAACATGGGCCTGGTTCTTGGTTGAAAACATTTTCGTAGTTGTAAACAGAATTTCCTATTAATTTTTGTAAAAATAATTTATTTAAGGAACAAAGTTATTTTATATTTTTTCATTTTTCCTACTCGAATCTATGTCTGTGTAAATCCGTTTCCTTGGACAATTTTTTATCATTTATGGCAGCTATTTTATCACTTGTTATAAAAGTAGATATTATTCTATTTTATTTCTGTTTTCTCCTATTATTTACAGTATGCGTACATTAAAATTAAGAAGTTGTGCCTTTTAAAATATAATATCATATTTCTATTTATTGCTATTTTTAAATTATTTACAGTTTACGAGCATTAAGACTGTTAAGATGGTTCTCAATGATTAAAGTAGAATAATATTGCCTCACCCATTAAAATAAAATAAGGCAATTATTTTGTGTGCAAAAAGACTCAATGAAGGCTTAATATTTTTATGAGAAGACTTTTCATTAAATTAGATAGGGAGAAAAAAATCAGTAATTTTTTCAGAAAAAGAAGGCTGTAGAGATCGACATCTCATAAAGTATCGATCAAATAATTTCAGATTTATGCTCTTTGTGAAGATGGCATTTCTAACTAAAAAGCAATTTTGCTATTGTTTGTTTGTTCAATTCAGTTGTGAATGACAGGGTGTTAAAAATGGAAGTCCACGAAGGGAAAATCGGGTATATTTTCCAGATTTTCTCCGATAAAGGCTGAAATGAAACCAGATGGATAAAATTGTGAATGGTGTATAAGTTGCGATATTGTAACAGCTAATTATGTGTATAACTGGTTTTTTTGTATTCTGTTCAGATATTTTCAGTGTTAACATGCATTTAAGCTCGTTGTCGGAAAAAAACGGCATAAATAATTGCATTTGACTGTGATATCAGTTGTTTTTACCTCACCAAGGAACTAAGAACATATAAAGATTTCAAACCATTTGCACAAAGTGAATCCCAAACATTCTAAATAAAGTCTCGATGCTCACATAATAATAATAGAATTCTATTTCCTGTAAGCAATGTTTTTAATTTTAAATTTTTTATCTAAACATGCATCAAAGATTATATTTTTATTACGTTTTTATTGATGTTTTCATTTTTTTCTTAGTGGCTTATATTGCTTCATATGCTCAAGATAAAAATTTGTACAACCCTCCTAATTTTACTTTATAATTTAATTTGGCTCGTTGTTATTCAAAATCAATTTCAGAATCAGAGCTATTCTTTGAATTTTATAAGGTAAATCTTAATAATAGAGATAATCATCCAATTTAGCGACCGTTTCTATTTGGTCCGTTTTTCATTTACTTGCGGTTTCTAAATGAGTATTTCTTTATGACAAACAGAGATTTAAAGAAACCAATTTTGTTGGCAGACATGTTTTTCTTTCTATTTTTTGTTATTCATCGAGATTTATTCTACAAAAACGATGTTTCATTTTGAAACACATATGTTGGATAAAATTATTTAAAATACACAACTTGTTAACTTACGTGCAAAGATTTGACAAAGTCTATCTCGTAAAATTTTAGTCATTTCTATCGAGAAAATTAATCTTATCAATTTATTTATTAACTACATCTTTAGTATTTTTAAAATTGAAGTATATTTTCATTTTTCATATGTTAACATGCTGAATGTAGTTTTTAACGAAACTCATCTAATGAATAGGATATAAAAATGTCGAATTTTAATTTGAAGTTTTGTGAGAGTGTCGTCACCAAAATTCTGTTTTAAATGAAATTTTTATGCTTTCCAATAGAATTAAAGATTTTTCTGACATATATTATTTTTATATTTCATGTTTGTTATGTGTTTCGCCATTTTGAATTCGACGGCGATTTTTCGTTTTGTGACGTGAATGTTTATGTCGCCAACTTAAACAACTTGTCGCCAATTCAGCGCTTGTTATGTAAAATTAAACTACCGTATCACGTTTTATAAGTCTAATTATCATATATTACGTTGTAAATTTCTACATGTCTTGCTCTATGTGGATATATGCCATCAAAATTTCTTTAACATTCATTGCAAGTAAAATATATGCGCCGAGGGAATGTTGGGTGAGCTTTCAAAAATATAAGCTATCTCGTTACTTATAACTTCAATACAGTACTAAGAAAATTCTCAGAAAGTCGAAAGAGATTTTCAAAATAATATTTGCACCAATCACCACAGCAAACATGGCCTCGGATCCCTGGCAGCAGGTCTGCTGAGCGTGGAATGGAGTTACAGTCCACGCATACATAAGCAGGTTTCTCCGACTTTAGAGATTCCAAATTTGCATATGCGTTCCTAATTAAATTTCGCAACAGGAGTCACTTCGATGTTGCAGTTATTAGTAACGGTTCCTTCCCTGCACCTCCTTTGATCACTTCGTCTTTCCCGCTTCATGTTCGATGGCAATCGGAAACTGGAAATCTAGGGCGGAAACGTTGCAATTTCGGAATGGAACATTCGAAATCCGCAGAGGTTCTCGTTTCCTTGTTCGGAATTTCGCAAATGTAATGGATGAAGATTCACTGAGCGGTTACTGAATTCTGTTACCCACCTCCTCTTGCACTCGAAACTTTGAATGTGAAACGGAGTACTTTATGAGTTACTCATTTAGACATCGATAATTTCAGTATCGATAATGGATAATTTGAATTTTGTCTAATTGAAACTCAATAAAAAATGCCCAGTCAACGATTTACTT